>CM068829.1:84028842-84204444 GCA_028554795.2 Sinohyriopsis cumingii | reverse complement strand
ATTGCAGGACAATCTATTAAATGGAAAAACCAGTTCAGACTAGGACACTTTTCTGGTTCTGTCAATAGGCACAACGACAGTAAACAAACAAATCACATGATGCTAAAGATGGCTCCGTCCAGCATCCAGAATTAAATGCTCTTTCAGTTCAGTGGCAACAAACAACTTGACCATGGCCCACATTTATGAAATTATCAAATCCTAGATGCAACCCTGCATACTGTAGGCAAATATTTATGTATCAAGCTTTAAAAAAAAATTGAATATATTTATATTTCAGAAATTACTTGTAAAATTGCGTGGAAAAGACACAATATTGGTAAAGATTTGTTAGTTTGACTTGAAGTATTTTGTTTGCCTTATGTAACAGTTCTCCACATACAACTCAACACAGCCTTTTTTTTTTTTTTAGCTTGGAGAGGCTTCAGACCCTCCATGTCCATTAGAATTGACTATGTGGTCTTATAAAAATGAGCTGTAAGTCATTGATCCACTGGCCTTTCAAGTCAATTGTATCTGTCCAGGGAGACAGTTCAAATTTAGGTACATAGTTAGACCTTATTGTAATTATCTCCCTTGCATTATGTTTATCTAATGCTAACAAGATAAACTGCATTTACATGGATATCACCAACAGTTCCTAAAAGAATTTGTCAAATGTTCATATAAATTCTCAAGGGACATATAAATAAAAGAAATTTCAGAATAATATTATGATTATGGAAAGCAATACAATAGTATCACAGACAGTGAATAAGCACTATCTTTGGAGTAATGTTCTTCCATCTGATCTTTTGTAAATTAGTATCACTTCAAATCCCACCCACACCTCAGCCCAGTTTTTAGTGTTTTCAGTCCTTTGATTGGTGCATCATTACCTTTCTGTATAAATTTTCAATATGTGATGAGCCTGTTTTTTTAAAATTATCAACATATTTAATTAGGCTGTGTTGTGTTTCATATGGAAAATATATACATTGGAAATTAGTGCTAGATATGTTTGTAGTTGTATGATTGAAATATTTAGACAAAAGGATTTTTTACATTATTTCAAGAGAAGTGTATTTTTTTGGTCCTTAAGCTGAAGTTTATCCGTGAATCTCAGCATGTAAGGATTTGCAGAAACTCTAGTATGTCAATCAGAACACCACTTGGCTTTTTTACCAAAATTCGTCTTGGAAATACTTAAAATTGAGTGATACAGCCTTAGAAAAGAATGACAGCATGAAGGCTGATAAGTCATGTGATGAAGTACTGTAGTATCATCAGTTTTCGTGGGGGATCAATTTTTGTGGTTTATGTTATTGCCCCGAACCACGATTTTAAATCCCCAATGAAAAATGAGCCGTGTAGGATGATCCCCCCCCCCCCCCGTTTTCTTAGTGTTTAATTCCTAGAGATTAACACAGCTACTAGTATTTTATAAATCAAGGTCAATACTGTAATCTGGTAATTAAATATTAGCTTTTACTTGCATTTGTTTTATTTTTTATTTTAACCTTTTGAAACATGAATTATAAATGATTTTATATTGTTTCAATGCTCATGTTTGATAAGGTATCTGATATCTGTAATGTTACACTCACTACCTTAAATCGATATGTGAGGTAAGTAAGGATAGAGAGAAAAAAGAGAAAAAGGAAAAGGTATTCAAGCAGTAGTATAACTGTAAATGAAATAAAAAACAATACAAAATAACAGTATATGAAAATTAAATTTAGTACTTATTCAAATCGATCATTCATTCGAGTACATCTGTTGTTAAAACTTTTAAATCCTTCTGAAAGTACATTTCATTTTATCCATGCATTTTTAATCCAAAAGAATAACAATCCTGTAAAATACTATAACTATTTCTTGAAACACTATGTATAAACACAAATTACAGCAGAGTATTAAAGCTCACACTTCACAAATTTTTGGACAAAGCCACTGTATCAACATCGTGTCAATCAAGTCTCATGGTACTCACAGATGCTTCTCAGGGAAATAATCCCCAAATTGCTGAATTAAACAAGTCCAGCTTTCTCAAAACCACTGATAATTAGGTCTGATCTTTCACTCATTGTTGCGTGAGCTGCAATTATCCATTCAGCATGAATTGGCTTGATTAATGAGGTTGCAAGGTTTACTAATACTGTGCACTAACTGTCACAAGTAACATCTTTTTATGTAATGGCATTGTTATAACTGTTATACTCTCCTTGCTTTCTTTTCCGGGACAGTGATTGAAGTAGGGGTTCTACTGTGTCATTAACTGCCCGGTAAGCAACGCACCTGCACCTGTTCACAGATTCTGTGTTAACACCATGATCATCAGAAAGTACTGATGGTGTAACTTGATGGACACTGGTTTATGTAAGAGAAAATTCATATGTACTTAAATAACCGATTGGCTTAGTGTTGTTGGCTGTGTCTGCTTCCTTTGATGTTGAGCACTCAAACGAAAACATGGTGAAAGTGGTTAATCTTGACAGGTGTTTTATATTTTGCTCACAGAAATGGACGTATTGTTTTAGTGTTGTTGGCTGCATCGGCTTCAACTGATTTTATTTACTTGCTCGAAAACACTTTGTAAGTATTGAACTTGCCATTTCTTTGATTTGTGCTCATACAGGTGTTAGTATTGTTTTAAACATTAAAGTGACTGCCGTTTGCGTAGGCATAGTTTTATTCTTTTGTATTCTTTTTTTAGGGTATTTGTAGAGGTTAAACCATGAAATTAAATACTAGTGCCTACTATTACGGAAACTTTGACAGGCAAAACCACGAATTTAAGTACCCACGAAAATGCCTTTTTGTTATATACAAAACCATGAAATTGAGTCCAGTGAAAATAAATGATACTGCAGTATGCTAGATTAAATACCATATTTTCTGTATGTCTCTGGACAACTTTTGTCTTCAGACAACAAAACTTTGCAATTTTCCGACATTATGTTAAAATAATTTTTCTATGCAAAGATGTTTTTGGACAGAGTTGTATTTGTACAATGACAAGACAAGAGAGTAAGACTAATACTGCTTTCAGAAAGTAGATGAATGACTTCCATATTGTCGCAAATGACCTTAACAGTTACGTGTATGAAACAAATTATCAAAAATGCAAGAACCATGTTTCACTATTGGTTAGATTGCTGAGACTGATACAAAGAATAACAATTGTTTAAAAGTATCTTCCTCAACAATAGCAAAAAATCTCAGTTGTAAAAACATGTTAATAATATATCAGCCTTTTGAAGAGAGACAACTTTAAAGTCTTCTGACTTTTACGTATATTTAATTTGTATTGTTAGGTGTTTTTTCTTTTTTAATGATTATGTGATGTATAATATTATTTGGACTTGACATTATCCAAAATCAGGTCCATGTTGTACCTGACCAGTACATTTCTTTTTGCAAAACAAATAATACTTTGTTAATATTTCACTATGAGTGTGAGTTAAATATTAGGATCATTATCAGTAGAGGTAAACATATTTATTTGGGTCTGGGTCTTGGCCATTAATTGGAAGATTGGTTGTACATCATCACACTTCAGGCTACTGGCACATTAGTACATTCAAGACTACAGGCACATCAACACCTTCATTGCTTGATTTTATTTTGAACTGTAGTTTAATTAGAACTTTGTTCTTTAGGAATGGTGATGGAACTTTTTGGACTATTTGGTATTTAATTCCCAGTATTAAATTCTTTTTAAATTTTCATGTATTATATGGGAATACATTATTTGTTGAATTTTTATAAAACTTTTGTTCGTTTTCACTCTTTTCTTTTACTTAGTTTAAGACCATAGAGTTGTAGAATAACAACTTTCATTTAACCTATCAACTGAGATAAGTGTAAAACCTGCAGCTAATCACATGTGAAGGGATTAGTTTAACTTGTTAATAATGTTTTTTTTTAAAATAAACTCTAAACAGAACTTTATTTCATTTGTTTCATAAAGTGTTATAAATTTATAAGTATTGGAATGTAATTTAGTTTATTAGTTTTACATAAGAGTTGGTACTGGACTGGGATTAGTTCTTGTGTTTTGTTACCATTATTCAGGACCAACCTTCAGTTCTTGTATCTGCTACTGAAATAATGCTGCTTTTACTTATCCAAAAAATTACCATAAAGATCATATTTGTTTTCATTAGAGCTGTAAATAAGAATTTAATAAATTGGTTGATTTACTCTCAAGCATTGGTACTAATTGTGCTTTTTGAAATTTGAAGTGGTATTTATGCAAACATTGAAAAAATAAACTGCTACAAGTTTTAATTGTGAGCAGTTTTAGTCATACCTTTTTAAATGCACCTAATAGATTAGTGACATTGACTATTTCAGCACATTTTTGATTATATGGCTCTTTTTGATCAGGTATTCTCACTGTGATCAAGCACCATCATTATAAATATGCATGGAACATCTGGAACTTAAGCCAGTAGTATTGCTTATGCTGATCAAATGCGCCATCCTACAACAGAATCTTTACTTACTGTATGTGTGATATGCTGATAACATAGGACTAACTGCATAAACTTAAGTAGTTTTACCATAATATGAATACATTAAAAGTTTTATTTTGCATTTTTTGGTCAAATTTTCAAAGTGTTATTGCTATCTGTATTTTATATTAATGCATAATATAGTTTCATTTAAGACATTAGGATTTATGACATTTATAATATTTTAATTCTTGTAATTCAGTGACTGGCTTGTGTTGTGTAGTAAAAGTACATGTACAATACACGGAAGATCTCATTCGTCATTCAAAGATTGCAGAGGTCAAGTCAACAACTATTTTGGTCAAAGTACACAACACAGTGTCACATGATATTGTTCGATAAATGAGAAACATGCATATGTAATAGTGGCTCTGTAACATTTTCTTAGGTAATTAGGTGATTACTTCATGCTTATCACCAATGTTAGAACATGCAAATGATCAGCAGACTAACATATATTTACACATGCTAAACCCCACCAGAAATAACCAGAATTTTTTTATTTGTAAAAGAAAACACTGGAATATTATCTCAAAGATGTTTTCTCTTGGCAAGCAAAGATATAATGCAACATACCGTAGTGTACCTAGACAATGTCTGACATAGTGTACCTAGACAATTTCTGACATAGTGTATTTAGACCATGTCTGGGGTGCCCCGAATGGTCTAAAGCACTTACCATTCCGAATCACTGCCATCTCACCTATGTCACCATGGGTTCGAGTCCAAGGCTCGGCTAGCGTGGGTACGTGAGAAAGCCTGCCAGTAGCTTCTCATTGGTCGGTGGGTTTTCCAGGGTTTTTCCTCCACCAGTTATACTGGCCGCCCTGTATAGCCTATCTTGTGCTGAAAAATGGCGTTAAACCCTAGAACAACAACAACAACAACAATAGACCATGTCAGACATAGTGTGCCTAGACACTGTCCGACATAGTGTTAAACTTGCCATACATAATTATACATTCTTTATTTACAAGAAACATATTAATTTTCCTGACTTGATATTTGGGGAAAATTTTAATTTTCATTAGTACATAAATTATCTGGACAGAGATAAAGAATATTTAATAAGTTTTTATTGTCTGGATACATATGGATGTCATAAAATTTATCCTTTCATATATTTTAAGATGGCTGTTAGCTTATCAGCTGCTCACAGAGAGGGGCATTTTTTTCATGAGAATTAAAGCCCATGAAGTTAGGGCAACTCTTACATCTTGGGCCTCTTTGAATCACTCCTCTTAAGATGGTGTTAAAAGATCCATCTTCTGGCAGTCTCACACTACCATTTCATGTTATGTTCAGTCCTTTGTGAATCAGAACGAAGACATTTTTTTCATTAGGCCTTATAGTGATGGCACAGCATGTGGCCCAGCCTTTTGCTGGCTTACATTAGTGATCAGTTCTACCATAAGGTGGCAGATTTAGTGTTTGAATACCAGATCTTTTGAGGCCATCAGCATTCCTCCTGGTAAATTAAGCAATGCAACAGTAAAAGATAATCTGCTAGTGCTGCTAAAATGCAGTGTGTGTGTGTGTGTGTGTGTAAAACAAATTTTTAGTATGTAATACTTGCCTGTTGCTATTGCAAGGATTCCCACCTCCCACTATACTCTGGTGTTTTGTACTCTAGGTCTAAGTCAAGAGAGGATGATGTTCTGTATGTTGGTTGTAATTAAGGAATCAAACTGTGATGATGTTCTTTTCAATTCTGGCCCTCCAGAACCAATTAGTGGAGGAAATAACTCCCCCCCAAAAACTCCTATATATTTCTCAAAGTTTATATTTGTGTAGAACTCAGAGATATTCACACGATGGTTACGGTACGTTTTTTCATAAAACAAAATGTTTACAAAGTCTTGGTGTAAGATATAAAACAATAAATACAGATTAAATTACATCTTCAAATGATCGGGTTTATTCAAAACTGGATCTGCTTGTTATTTAGGGTATTCATGTGGTTGCATAAAAAAAGTCACATTTTCATAGGCACTTGAAACTGTTGAATTAGGGAAAGGTCTTATTGTTTCTATGGCAAAATGTTCATTTTGTCTTTAAATTTGTTGCTTTTAACAACAAGGAATTCCACAGTTCAGTGTAGCAGCTTTTCATTGGTTTAGTACAGTGATGACATAATTAGTGTGCTGACATATTTGGCAGGGGATTACCGCCATAATTCTATGCATGTGTTTTCTAATCTTCCTTGATGCATTATTGTAAATGGCTGCTTGCAAGTGCTACTTTCATAATTCTATCAATATATGTTGTATTCTTCATTGATGCAACTTGTATGTGGCAGTTTGCAAGTGCTACTTTCCTTCTGCATTATTGTCAGTGGCTGCTTGCAAGTGCTACATTCATAATTCTAGTCATGAATTTTCTATTCTTCATTGATGCAGGCTGTAAATGGCTGCTTGAAAGTGCCTAGATCTACTTTCCTTCTGCGTCCTTGTATCTTGCAATTTGCCAACTATTGAATTGATTATTGTAGTTTGTTGTATGGCAAATACTATGTCAGTTATTACAAGTTTTAACATTCTATTTATAAACTTGCTATATCACAATTTACACAAATTACACCTTCCAAAATCATGACTATAATGTAGCATCAAGCACGTTGCAACTTAGAATCAAGGAAGTTAGTGTAAAATAATGCCTCATTATGACAAAAGATGGAACTGTGACATGTCTATTTCTGACAATACGTTTACTCTCCTGACCCTAGCAACAAGAGGTTATACCATTTTACAGCATGTTTGGGCGTCTTATTTAAAATATCATTCAAGTTAAATTAACAGCAGCTGATGTCGCAGAGTATTAACATTCGGAAGAGAGGTGGCCCGCAAATAGGACAAAACAAATTAAATGTATCATATTGTATACAATTAGATGTGATTACACAGCATTATATTTCCACTGACCCTTCCCACCCCATTTTATTTGAACATTTTGTCTGTTTAGTTTACCTCTGCCACACGGTGGCAGAATAGGGTAGCCACTTACAAGCAAGATTTAAGGCCCTAATTTGTTTATATATTCTCATTCACAATGTTATCAGTTTAGAGCATATTTATTATTCTAGAGTTCATTGCAAATTCTGCTTTTTGTAGCAGTAAAGACCTCATAAGTTTTGAGCAAAGTGCAGATAATTGCACCTTGAGGCCATACTTTCATTTCTTCTTTATTAGAGAGAGAGTGAGGGAGAGTACATTACAGAGATGATGATGCAGTTTACAGTGGCAGTTTATATATATATGTAACAAGAAATAAGGTAAATAGTCAAATTATACAGAATTCTTATACATGTATGGCATGGATGATTATGCAGTAGCCAGCAAGTATTGTCACTAGTTGTCTGTGACAAGTATGACATATCTCCAATTTCATTTTAAATCTCCAATTCCAATACAATAGCAAGAGGCCAATGACTTGAAACAAGGACATCACATACAAAGCATATATGCTACAAAAATATGAACTTATTTCATTGTACAAGAAAAGAAATTCTAAGAGTATGAAATATATTTTCTATATGTAAACATAAAGAACACTTCCATACAGTTATGAGATGCTTTATTTCAACAGATATCAAACTGGAAACTACATTTTTATATATATTTAAAACTGTATTCATCCATATATGAAGCAATATTTACAGTACAGATAAGATGACTTATTGTATGGTACCTCACTGATAAAACATCAGACTCCTTTGGTAGCAATTATGAAAATATAATATATTGAATTTAAATAACATTGCTACCGCTACCAGTAACCAGCTCAATTTGTTGTATTATTACTGCTACAGTTAAAAAGATTAATACTTTTTTTCCATGTATTCTTCTACATATGTGATTGTTTTCTCTTAGAAAAATAAGACACCCCCACATAAGTTTCTAAAAAACTTGTAAAGTTTTTAAGGCTAGTCACAGCTCAGGCTGTTGTAGCATCCACCACCCCACATAAACATCTTCATTTGTCTGTGATTTTATCATTATTTTATCCTGTTTAAAATATAAGTTAATATTGTCATGACACCAAAAATATCAGCACAATACAACTATGCAATAAAGCAAAATAAATAAATAAAAACAATATTCAGTCCTATGTTTAACTTTTCATAGGAAATATAAGAGAAAAAAAGTTTAATTTAAACCGGCATTCATAAAAACAATATTGTTAGATGAATTAGTCTGAAATAAAAATTATCATACAGGTAGGCAATTATAAGGAACAAATACCTGGATTGTCTTGTTACATTGTTCTTATAGATTTATTTGCCACTCCCTTTTGTTTTTTCACTTTCACAGAATAAAACATGAATGAAGACAAGCTTTTCACACAGTCTAGCTTTTGGATTGGACATACACTCATCATTGCCAATTCTGAGGAATTAAAACTTTAATTCCTGGATTGGCCAAGACACATTACCTCTTGAATACCACACATGTTTGTAAATTTTGACTCAAGAACAGACAGGTTATATTCCCTAGTGTCTGTTTTAAGAATTAATCCCCAAAAACATTCCATTACTGGATCTGTATTCAATATATACACTGTACAGAAATGCTCACTTTTTGGAGAATTTTTTTGTGGGCAATTGGAACAATGGATAAGGTAAATTTCGTAATTTAAATGTCTTAATCACTCAGCAGAGAGAGAGAGGGGGAGTTTCTTCACAGAATAATAGAAACCACTAGCCAATTTCTGACTGCAGTTGTAAGATATCTGAGCAGAAAGTAACAGCTACTTTAGAAGCAGGCAAGGCATTTTAATGTGAGTTATAGGCCCCCCAAGTATTATTCCTCAGAGAAGACACAAGACTGGGTTTTAGAAATTAAAGGCAGACAAGTACCCGTTTGTTACTTTGTGAAAAATGGGGTCATTATGAGAAAATGGAGACACCTGATGTACCTGCTGGTGATGATTGGTCAGTGAGCAATCATGTTGTTATTCCTAAGTCATATAGACAGGAAATGCGTAGTCTAGCCCATAAAACTCCTTAAGCTGATCATTTTGGTGTCAGTAAGACTTATCACAAGATCCTGAATCATATTTATTTGCCAAAAGTTAAAAGTGATGTTTATAAGTACCATAGATCTTGTCACACTTGTCAAATGGTATGAAATCCCAATCAGAAGATATCTAAGGCACGTCTGCAACCTATTCCTGCATTTGACCATTTGACAAGCCATTTAACAGAAAAATGGTAGACTGCCGGTTCTTTACCTAATACCAAGTCAAGCAACCAATACTTATTGACCATAATGTGTGTGTCCTCAAAATTTCCAGTCTATTCCTTTGAAAAATATTAAGCAAAAACTGTTCTGAAAGTTTAGGCAGTATTTTTAACACTTGTTTGCCTCCCCAAATCTGTCCAGCAAATTTTATGTTTGATTATTTCCAACAACTTATGCATATTTAGACATCCAGCAGTTTAATTTTTCTATCTGTCACCCTGAAAGTAATGGGGCTAGCTCAAGACTGTCCAACAACACTCTCACCTATCCAGGATACATGTATACCATTATACTGAATCAGACCTTAAAATAGACAGTGATCAGTAAAATCCTGCATTGTATAATTATCAAGTAAGACCAGGAGAGGTTTCTTTCCCCCATATTGGTATTTATCACCAAATGAAAGACCTCTTGACTACCCTAAAACACCAAAAGACTGTCCCAAAACACCCTCAGCTACTCAGGATACATGTAGGCAATTAAATAGAATAAAACCAAATAAAAAGATGTCATCTGTAAAATTCTACCCTGTATAATTATCAGGTAAGATCAGTAGAGTTTATTCTTTTGTTGATACTTGATGAAGACTGTCCCAAAACACACTCATCAACCCTGGATACATGTATACAATTACAATAACTTAATGAAATATGCAGTTTTGGTGCATTCTCTCTTTCTTTGGTCATAGATAATGCACTAAACTACTTTTATATTGCAAAGAGCAGCACAATTAACAAGTCAGAATCATGCGTCACTACATTCATGTTTCAAAAATTCTTTAAAGCTTTTTTTAAAATCTTTAATGTGATAAAGAGCAGCTGAATAATTAGAACCTTAGGTACTATATTTATATTTTTAAAATTCTTGAACCAAATTATTAATTTTAATTGGTTTGATAATGGTAAGAATTAGAGTAAATAAAAGTAAAATCTCCTGTAACATCTTTTGTCTCTAATTATTTCCACTTTTAGAGACAAAAGTTTTAAAGGATGCAAACCAGTTTTAAAGCTGGTTTTTTTAAAAATATTTATTTCATAAATACATTTAAAGGTTGAGGTTTTGTACATTAACAATGATAATTAAGTATTGGAAAACAATCGTACACTAAATCTAATACTTCAAATTGCAAGAAATCATTTTTATCACGATACGAACATGATTTTCCACAGTTTGATTATTTCAGTTTTTGTGGCAAAATAGGTTCCAAAATGAAGATCGTGACAAAAATAAGAACACCGTTAATGAATGCTAAGTTTTTTTAATGTCATTTTACCTTGCTCTGAAATATTATATTTTCGCAGTAGTTTATGTACCTCTTGTACATAAGATATTCTTTATCACAGGAAAAGATAGACGTCTGTGAGGTGCGTCAGAATGGGTGACGTACAATACAATCCTTACAACCAAATTTTTTCTGATGAAAGCTCGTTAAGAAGAGTACAAGGGAATATGTCATTGTCATTTCTGATCCTTACTTTGCTAAAATAACTATTATGTTTCCAAAGTAATGAGAGATGTCACTAAGAAGTAGATTTCTTAAATGGTGAAGGTAAATACTTAAGTGCGTCAAAACTGGGGTTCAAAAAGATTGACCACCCTGATGTAGTGTATGCATTTTTATTTTTGTAAGTTGCTATAAATCACTTCGATCTTCGAGAAAGCATATGGTTTTAGAGACGATCAAAACTTTGTTGTTAACGTACACCTTAAAAAAGGGGCTGTAAGAGTTATCGACACAAAATGAATGACGTAAAGCTCCGTGGGGAGCATTCATTATTTCTGGTAAAGGAAAAACTTTAGAAATTTAGAGTGCCATCTGTTGTCATAATGCCATGCTAATCTCTAGTATGCCATTATGACAACAGATGGCGACATGAGTTGCACAACAAGGACGATACTGATAAAACTTAGTATTTACATTGTTGCAAGGCCAAATCTGTATGAAAACAGCAGTTGGAATGATGTAATTGTAAAGTGTATAAACAGAATATACAAAACTTGTAATAACTGACATAGTGTTTGTCATACGACAAACTACAGAATCAATTCAGTAGTTGGCAAATCGCAAAATACAATGCTGCAGAAGGAAAGTAGATCAAAAAACTTGCAAGTAACCATTTACAGCTTGGATCAATGAAAATTAGAAAAATTCATGACTAGAATTATGAATCTTGCAAGTATCATTTACAGTAATGCAGAAGGAAAGTAGCACTTGCATACTGCCACGTACAGTTTGCATAAATGAAAATACAATATATATTGATAGAATTATGAAAGTAGCACTTGCAAGCAGCCTTTTACAATAATGCATCAAGGAAGATTAGGAAATACACACATATAATTATGGCAGTAATCCCCCTCCATAGACATATGTCGTTGATATCAGGAAAGTATGCTGACATATGTCATTGGACCTTGTGGAAAGTATATGTCAGTTGACCTCGGGAAAGTATGCTAGCATGTTAGTGGTTTGATATTAGTTCCCTGTTAGAGCTTATGACATCAAGGGTTTTAATTACACTTTAACTCATTAGGCCCTGGAGGTTTTTGCTGTTTTCGCCTGAAATGCGAGTAGGAAAGACATTTTAGGGGCTATTTCTGAATACATCATAGTACATCTGCTTTCAACAGACTTTCCATAAGACTGATGCCTAGTTGAATTAGAAACATCATTTTCCATTGGTTATTTTGCTGGCGCATGAGCAGAAGGGTAAAAGTTGGAGTTCTTTTTATTATTTTCTTTTTTGCTTAATGAACAGGTGCTCGACAAGAGCTTGATTTTGAAAAAAAAAAAACAATAATCTAAAGGAAAAAATCATCAGAGTGACAAAAATACCTTTAGATTACCCCCATGATACGTTCTGACATAGGACCCTCTCTATCATAGTATATAAGAGAGAAGGTACAGAACTTCCAAATACTTCATTCCACCCATGACCCTCACCATACAGTATGGTCGTGTGCCTTAAAAAACGGAAATAGCAGAAGGAAATCGAGGGTCATGGGTGGAATGAAGTATTTGGAAGTTCTGTACCTTCTCTCTTATATACTATGATAGAGAGGGTCCTATGTCAGAACGTATCATGGGGGTAATCTAAGGTATTTTTTTCACTCTATGATTTTTTCCTTTAGATTATTGTTTTTGTTTTTTCTCAACATCAAGCTCTTGTCGAGCACCTGTGGCTTAATGGACCCATCATTTTCTTATGGAGACCACTCTCTTTATTCCAAATGCCCACTTTATCCTAGTTTTTGCAAAGGTTCACCTGTCTGTGTACAGTTTAGACCGGTCTGCCTTAGATCTGAGGCCAAAAGGTCTAAAAATCCGGACACAAATCGCATTCCAACCACGAGCAAATTTTGGGTGAAAAAACAAATGGTCCAAAAAATTAGGTTTTTTCCTCTGTATTTTGTAGTGCAACTAGAACTTCCAGATTATTTGGTGTCATTGTAGAGCTATATCTGTCTGTTTTTTTGTAATACCACCCACTTTGGTGTATCTTAAATGACCTTGATGCTGCAGAGCTTGGAAATAGGGTACAGCCTTATCACGCCTACAGGCAGGATTGGGGCCAAATGACTTCAGGACTAGTGTATTTAATTTTGAATACTGCTATACTTGTATCATTCAGGAATCATATACTTATTCAGCCAAACAATTAATATTGCATTCTGCTGTAGTCCTTAAGAAAATTAAAAATTTTTAATAGTTTCTTTGGGGACCAGTTAATCTGGAAGGATGTTACATGTATTCACTAGAAAGCACTGTTCAAGTTTATACAGAAAAAAGTTGTTTATTGAAATCAGGCTTTTCATTTTTGCATAGGATGAAGAAGAAGAAAAAATGTCAACTGCGATTCTGACAGTGGAAAGATTACTTTCACTAACAGTTCTGATTATTACCTTAAATGCTACTATTTCCATATAGTGCCACAGCCTATGCTGAATTGTTCACATATAATGTCCAGTTAATGCTTTATAAATGTAGAATATCCTTATATTAGGTTAACTTGCAATTCTTGAACTGTTAATTTGAAAATGTTGAATGTATAAAAGGTACTTGAAATTTGTTAACCAGTAATGCCTTATATCATTTTGTGACAGAATTTGTTTTAGTGCCATTTTTTATTAGTAATATATTAAGTGTAATAGTGTTTTTGTGATATTAAAATTTTGCAAGCTCTGCATAATTTTCCATCAAAAGCTCACATTCTGAATATCATGCTGTTTGGTATCATTATGTTTTGTTTAAATAGGAACTTCCAAAGGTGAAGCTACGCTGTAATGAGAGAGCCACCTCAGGAAGTTGGTTTGCCAGGGACAATATGGCTAATTTTTTAAATTGGTGTAAGGCTTTTGGAATGCAGGATGACTGTATATTTGAAACTGAAGATTTGGGTTAGTATTCTAACACACACACACACACACGAAGGCTTATATAGAAATTTTGCTTGAACAGAGATAACTAAACACACACACACACACACAGAGAGTTATTGACCTATTGCCAGAGAGATAACCACATACATACATATCACTGTAATACTAACCAACATAAGGCTTAATAAAGACATATTTCTAGAACAGAGATAGCCACACACATTATTCCATTCACTTGTATGTAAAAATATTTTTTATTGTCTGTGTGACAGGTGAGATGGTTTTACATGTATACACAAACACAAACACACACACAGTCCTCACTTTTTGGAATATATTTCAACAATTCAAGTATAGAGCAGTTGTTTCTAAGGGGGTACTTATTTATAAGTGGGTAGTAATTACTCTAGGTCTAAGATCTATGGGGGTACTAATATATAAGGGGAAGTGGGTAGTAAGTATTCTAGGTCTAAAATCCATGAGGGTCCTTATTTATAAGGGGGAAGTTGGTATTCATTATTCCCTAAGAGTCAAGAGTATTTATTATAACTGGAAAGTGGGTAGAAATTGCACTGTAGGTCCATGATGTATACTTATTTATAAACAGGAAGTGGGTAGTAGTTGCTGTCTAGGTCTAAGATCCATGAGGGTACTTTTTTATAAGGGGAAAGTGGGTAGTAATTACTCTGTAGGTCTCTTATCCATGAGAGTAGTTAATTATTACGGTAAGTGAGTAGTAATTACTGTGTAGGTCTATGATGTATACTTATTTATAAACAGGAAGTGGGTAGTAATTAAGATCCATGAGGGTACTTTTTTATAAGGGGAAAGTGGGTAGTAATTACTTTGTAGGTCTCTTATCCATGAGGGTTGTTAATTATTATGGGTAAGTAAGTAGTAATTACTCTGTAGGTCCAAGATCCATGAGAGTACCAATTTATAAAGGAGAAGTGGGTAGTATTTACTAATTGTTCTGTATGTCAAAGATCCAAATTTCACATGATTTACAAACTTTGTATTGAATAAGTTGCATGGTTTATTTTTTTTTATTCCACAGCTGCATTTATTAATCTTTTTACATAATTTATTTCACAATAATCTTTTATGACACTTTAAGAAATAATTAGCATCTTTATACATTATTACACTGTCCTAGGTGATGATGTTTTAGTAAATGTAGCTTTTAGTTTTATCTTACAATGCATTCCTTATTTCAGACGTCATTGATTATTATTTTTTACATCTAACTAGTTAAGAAAATTTGTCTTTTTAAGTAAAAGTACATGCCATGAACAATATATGCTCCAAAAGGACAGATCTAAGAATGGATTGCAGTGACTTAACATATTATGGTCATGATTGAAAGATATGTGTGTTGACCAGTCATTCCACTCATACTAGTTATTTACTTCATTCACTATTTACTAGTTTCCATTAATCGGGTTAGGTTGTTATGATATCCAGTGGAGGCAGGGGTATATTTATTGAGCAAATTGCTCATCATTCCTCCAGTTTATCTTGAACAGTTTTGACACAGAACTTTGTTTTTACTGATTTGTTAAGTGCATGGTGTTTAGCTTTAAATTATAATAATGGTCCAGCTTTTTATTTAAATACTGCAGATGTGTGGGTCATTATGGAAATGTAAGGTGAGAATTATTTGTTGTCATTGTTATGGTAACAGTATATGTACTTAATGTGCACAAAATGTTTTGATTATAGTCACATGTGCTATAGAAGTCAATCAGCTGGCACAGGTAGTGTTTGTGTACCATTATTTACGAATATCATATAAGATTAGTGGTTCTCAGCCCTGAGATCGCAACCCAAATCTTGGTCATGATGACATTTTAGAAGGTCGCAGAGAGGCAAAACTTATAAAAATGTTGAAATGGGGGTCATGAGGGTCAGAAAAAATACTTTTTAGGTTCACTGTCTTAATGGGTTGGGAACCACTGATATAGATCCCCAATTACAAACAGCATAGACCCAGAATCTGCTGTTGCATATACTGTAAAGCCTGTCTTGAAAGACCAGATCCTTAATTCACAAACTAATGTTATATAAAGAAATTACCTCCAGTGAGAGACCACCTGTTTTGAGAGACCATGCTTTGCTGGCCCACTGGTGGTTTACCAAAACAGGTTCTGCTGTTGTGCCATCATATTCTTTGCTTGAAATTAGAAGTAGAATAAACAACGCAAACCCTCATCTTTCTTGTGCATCATATGACACAGTTTTATTTTATATTGTTCACACTTGGGTAACTATGGTATCTTGAGTGTGTCTTTAGGTTTACATGGAAAGTGTTTTTTTTAAATTTTTGATGCCTTTCATAATACATTAATGCAGTGTCATTCCAAAGAAATAGGAGAGAAATGTGTCATTTGCAAGGATACCATGGCAGCCAAACCAGGCTTGCCTGGGTGGGTATTGAATTTTAGACTCATGGATTGCAAGTTAGACACTCTCCTAACTGAGCTGCCACACCACAGCTTAGACTTACAGGAGAAGGAGCTGAGGCTGGGTTGTAAAGGTTTATCAATTCAAGGCTTGCATAATGCCATCTGTTCTATCTCAAATGTGTTTCAAAGAAAATATGTTTAGGTCAGAATTTTCTGAAGCTGGGGGGTGTTCATAATCTGAAGCTTATCGTGGTTTGCTTATTTCATTTGGACGTAAGCCCAGGTAAGCTTCTGGTATGCATTATTAAAAAACAGTTGTTGTTTTCAACTTGATATAAAAACAAACCACTGTACTAATTTCAACCAAAACTTTGCATAGAGGTTTCTGTTATAAAGTCTTGTTGTTGTTGTTGTTGTAGGGTTTAATGCCATTTTTCAGGACAAGATAGGCTATACATGGCGGCCAGTATAAATGGTGGAGGAAGAACCCGGGAAAACCCCAGAAAGAACCATTGACCCACGAGAAGCTACTAGCAAGCTTTCTCACATAACCACGTTAGCTGAATCCGAGACTCGAACTCACGCAGACAGAGTTGAGATGGCAGTGATACGTAATGGTGAGCACCTTCGGCCACTCAGGGCCCTGTTATAAAGTCTTTAGCATTTGTACAAATAGTATCAATCTGCCATCAAACATGACTGTTGTTACTAAAACTAGGACTTATTTAGGCATTTTTCTATTAAAATCAACTGATGAATAGAATTTGACCAGATTTGAAATAAAACATCCTGGCAAGAAAGTTTTGCAACTGATGCTGATGTGCTATCAGATATTGCTGCCTTGACTTAAAATAGAAAACCTCAAAGTGACTACTTCTCAAAAACTGCGGAGCAGTATTTAACCTTAGTTGACGGGAAGCATACAAGACTAGTAAGATTTTTGAAGATCCACCATTAAATATAGTCACCATTCCTAACAAAATTATTAAACTCTTTTCAAAAACAGATTTTTAATTAAATTTGACAGAAACCTTAAAACTGCAGAACAGAATTTAACAATCAGATTTAAAAGAATGCATTCTGGCAAGGTGGCCTTGTAAGTTTATGCAAATAATGCTGATCTAACAGTAAATTTGCAGGTATATATTTAAAAAAGAACAAAACCATAAGAAAACTTATTAAGAATTGCTTATTTGAATTTGACTAAATCTAACATAAGGCTTCTTGGATTAAAGGCCTTTCAGTTTTGCAAAGATGATTCTGCTGTATTATATGGAATGAACATTGTTATTTAAAAAAAGAAAAATCTGTGAATGACTTCATGAAAGCCAGACAGCAGATTGTAACCAAATTTTACAGAAGCACCCAGTCATAAGGTTTGTACAGATGATGTTTATCTGCCATCCAATATGGCTGCCATTACATAAAAGAATATAAAAACCATTGCTTTTCCAATTCCCAATGCATTTGGCATTTAGGTTTTAGGTAGATGTCAGCCAGGTGAGCAGTCTCAAAGACATTTGGGTCTCTTGTCATAAAGTGAACTGGCTGAGAGCATATAAGTCCCTCTGATTGGGATGCCAGTCCATTATAGATTAACTTTTGAGCACGATCCAGAGTAGTGATTCAGGTTAATGGACCTTTTCCAATATAGAGACATGTCACAAGTATCACCCAAAAATGATGATAGGCATCACCCAGACACATAATGGCTTGACATTGTTTTGTATGTCTTCCCATCATTTTGTAGCCAGTTTGAAAATGTCAATTACTTTGCTCAAGGGTACAGTGGCATTGACCATGTTGGGGCTCAGATTAAACACCTATTTAATTATGTATGTATACAGCTTACCAATAGGCTACATTTCCTTCTTATTGCCAACCAGCCAAAGTTAAATTTGTTGTCACTTGCTCAGAATTGTATATAGAATATGAAGGGAAATCAAGGTGTTTGGTACAATTGCATGAAAACCTTGATTCCAGGGAAGTAGACTTTTAAGAATTGCTCACTTTGAGATGACTCACATGTTAGTAGATGTTTTAGGAATTGCATTGCACACATTGAGATGTCCACAGATCTTAGGTTTTTCAAAGATGGCCGAAATATATCCACTTTGGCTAAGTAATGACAAAAGAAAACTTTCAGGTATGGTATGTTACTTTATCAGTTGATGTGAGTGACCATATGGTAAAGTACCATATGGTAAAATAATTGTTTCACTTCTTGGAAAAAGGGTTTCACTTCTCAGCTTTATAGTTTTGAAAAAAGTATTTGCACTGTATTTTATTTCTGCCAAGGTTTATGTATGTGATCACTTTACCGGTTGGACCAAGTCATGTGTGCGTCAGATATAAAAAAACTTGCACAGATAAATTAAATTTGTTGAATAATGTACAGGGTTTTTGTCATATTTCACAGCTTCAGTTCTGAATCAGCTTGCATATATTTCAGAACAATCTTTTTATGACACTTTATGAAATAATTTGATGATCATTTTGATGAGTTCTGAAACTGTCCTTGGTAATACCATAGCTTTCAACTTGATTGTACACTGCATTCCTTGTTTCAGAATTCATTGATTCTTTTTCTTTTTATTAGCAGTAATACATTACCTGCTAGCAATAGTAGTAGGCAATTATTGCATAATTCAAACTTTAATAAAATGTACATACTCAGTAATAACAAACTGTGAACATTATATGTTCAAAGAAGATAGATCTAAGCATAAATATATCAGGTTAAGTGCCTCTTTTGAATAATTTATTATTAAATAGCATTAAATAGAATCTTTGTACATTTTCATATTTGATAGTATTTTCTGTTCAATTTAGTGTCCCACAAATCGGAGCGACAGGTGGTCATCTGTCTGTTAGAACTGGCCCGACTCGGTTACATGTTTGGCCTGGAACCACCCAGCCTGATCAAGATGGAGAAGGAGATTGAAAGAGAGGAGATCCAAGAAATGCCTGAAATTCCACCAAAACCTGTAGAGATTAAGAGATCAGTTCAGTCAGCCAGGACTCGACCTCTTAATTTGGATGAAGAGGTTTGTTGGTGGAAATGTGGTATTTTTTTTTATCAGGGTGTCAGGAGATGAACATTGCAACAAGATGTATGGAAAAGTTCATTTTATAAAGATTCAAGGTCACAGGTCAAGATAAGCATGTATTCATGTATTTTATGCAGAGAAATTTAACAAAAACATAAAGAATTTAAATGCTTTAAAAGTACAGAAAACTGTCAAATTTCAAGCATTAGCCCTAATATTTTCTGTGTATATCATCTCCAGTAGACACAGTGAATGTTTTATTATAATGAATTTGAGCACTATTAACTGAGTAGGATACGTTTTGAATGTTGTGTGCACATTTGCAATAATACTGTTGGAGAGAAAAGTTTTCACACAGAGTCATGAATTGAACACACTCTAAGTTAATCTAGGCCAGTAAGCCTTCAGTGACTTTCAAAGGCATGTGAACATTTTATTACTCTATATTGCATGGTATGTTTGTGTTGGACTGCTTACAAAGTACCCTGTAGAAGATTCAGAAAATCATGTCAGTTCCTGGGGGTAAGGTGCACTGAGCATTAAAATCTTATCTAGAGTTCTGTAGAATTGGATTGGTTGTGATGGTGATTGAAATAGGTCGAAGGGTTAGAGGTGGAAAGAAAGATATGGACAAAGAGGTCAGCAAATATCCATCCCAGATATCATGACCTGCGAATGTTGAGAGGCCCTTGTCAGCAAGTAGCAAACAACAAGGTTGTTTTATTGAGAATCATCTTCAGCTTGCCATAGAATTAAAGGATCTGCACCAGTTGCTGCACGATTATTACTTATTCTTTGTTATGTGCAAAAATGCTTGTAAATTGCAGATGTAAAACATTCTTTAGCATTGTTGTTACATTTGTAATGTGTTTGTTAAAAGATGCAGCACAGAGTTGAAAATAAGTTGAGATTGTGTGGTAACCAGTTCCATGTGGCAGATGGTGCAGCCTCTAGAACTTGTATGAGTGCAAAAAATATTAAACTGATAGAATACTTTCCATATTTTGCAACCTGTTACAATTTCTGTTTCCTCACAAATGACATATTTTACTGAACAGTTCACTAAAGTGGCTATTTTTCAAGATCATTGAAGTTGTCTCTCTTGCAAAATGCACATCTGTTTTATATCAGCTGACCGATAGCATGTGTCACCCTGCAAAATGACTATGTAATGTCAGTATACTGGATTGTGTAATGCAAAATGACTATGTAATGTCAGTATACTGGATTATGTAATGCAAAATGACTATGTAGTGTCAGTATACTGGATTATGTAATGCAAAATGACTATGTAATGTCAGTATACTGGATTATGTAATGCAAAATGACTATGTAATGTCAGTATACTGGATTATGTAATGCAAAATGACTGTGTAATGTCAGTATACTGGATTATGTAATGCAAAATGACTATGTAATGTCAGTATACTGGATTATGTAATGCAAAATGACTATGTAATGTCAGTATACTGGATTATATAATGTAAAATGACTATGTAATGTCAGTATACTGGATTATGTAATGCAAAATGACTATGTAATGTCAGTATACTGGATTATGTAATGCAAAATGACTATGTAATGTCAGTATACTGGATTATGTAATGCAAAATGACTATGTAATGTCAGTATACTGGATTATGTAATGCAAAATGACTATGTAATGTCAGTATACTGGATTATTGCCTTCACTTGTGAAACTTGAAATTGTATCTGAAAATTTCCAAGTGTTTTTGTTGTTTTGATATAAGAATAATAATCATACATGTTTTTAACTTTGTTGTTGTTGTTGTTGATGAATTCTTTTGATGTGTTGAAACCCATACCCACTGGGCTCAGTCTTCAAACAACCACTTGCCCAGCCCTTGGGATTCAATGAATATGTATACTGAAACAAAAACATGTATGATCTATGTATTAACTAACTATAAGGTATGAAATTAAATTAATATACAATTCAATTTCAGGTGCGAAAAGTGGCCTTCAAATGCAAGTGTCATGAACATGTGAAGAAACTCAGGGAGGGAACTTATCTTATTTTTGGAAAGGTTGTATTCATAAGGGTAAGTGTGCAAAAATTTCAGTGACAATCCAAAAACGTCTCTTTTTTTAAGCCTTGTTTGTTCTCACCTTCGGGGTATAGGCAAGACTTCATTATTCTCCCATGATAAAGACATGGGCCAGCCTGTTACATTTATCAAACCATAGGGGTAAGCTTATTGCAGACCTGCCAACTCTTACGATTTTGCCATAAGTCTTATAAAAATTACCCTTAAGATACAGACTTATGGCATACTAGCAAAAACTACAGAAAAATGATCGTTGCCAAAAAATCTGGATAATTGGTTCATCCGTGTTTTATTTGGATCTGGGTTTCATCTTAGAATTAGTGAAATTAGTCAGGGGACCGACTTACTTTACAGCAGCACCCCGGATACTTTAAACTGTACCTGTTTGTTCATGCAAAGCATCTGCATGATCAAACTGTTGATTATAGAATTTTTTTTAATGCAACCCAGAAAGCGATACATGTTTAAGCTGAAAGGGGAAAATAAGCTTCTAAAAAAGTGTTCATAATCAACACAGAAGAATAAAAAGGAGTATCCAGATTCTTGTGAATAAAAGCTGGATTGGACATGCCAGTTTGAGTGTCTCGTGGTGGGAGATATGATATGATTGCCATTGGCATGTGAAATGGAAAAGAATTTCCAAGAATTATGTCAAGTTGAGAGATAGCAACAAGCCATTGAGCTGCATATTGTTTGGAACTAGAGTTTTTGCAACTGTACTAGTGGTAAATAAAGTTTATGTGTACTTTACAAACTTTTCAGTTGAACATGTTTATCGTTGATGCGTCAGACTTTTAATTACCTTTTCCAGCTTTACAATAGCAGTTATTGATATTTTTTTGTTACACTTACTGAAAACTGGTCAATCTTACGGAAAAAAATGAACTGCCTTACTGAGACGGACTCGTCAGGATTAGCAGGTTTGTTATTATCAGATAAAGATATTCTTGTTTAATATTTGTCAGATTTTTGTGGATAGGGATACAATTTGGCCTGGGATTATCACTGGATAAGTATAGTAATAGAATCTGTGTTGGTGATGGTAGCAGGAAATTCCAGCAGAGGGTTGGATTCTTTGTTTATATGGGCAAGGAGATGATGAAGAATATAAACAGCTGTGATCTTATCTCAATGTCAACTCCTGTTGCATTGATTATTTTCAGTGTTTGAAATTAACTTTTAAAGCTGTTGGTCTTGAAGCCAGATAGTATTGAAACAGTCTTCAAAATCCTTAAAGATGCTACTAGTTCATTCTGATATTTTCTGTTTTCAGCCAACAGAAAGGTTGAATTTCAAATGCTAATAGTGTTTTATAATTCATTTGTTTCTTCAAAACGGAAAAGTGACAAAAAGAAACATGCTACATTTGGCAACAATTTAATGGCAAAATTAAATGGAAGGTCTGTTTGCTAGATTGATACAGATTTTTTGTTTCTGTTTGAATTTATAGTTTTCCCGCTTCCATATACAATTGATGGTAAAGTGAAGATAAATTAGCTTGATGTAAATGAGTTTTGTCTGTTATCATGAAGTCCACATTGCACAGAGATATGAACTTTATTCCTGCCTGAATGTATTAAGAAGACTGTTCCACTTTGTGTATATTATCTATATTCCATTATATTGTTGACTTGATTTAGTTAAAAATATGAAAGTTGGCAAACATTATAATGTCATGAAGGTGCAGTGCACCATGATGACATGAACAAACTATAATTTGGAAACATTTTTAACCATGTAGGGATAACAACACAGTAACAACCAGACTTGGACAAGAAATACAGTGATTAGAAATCTGAGGATTTCTGCAATCCGTCTCGTTTTTTTGCTAATTGTGTTCTTGTTTTAGGTGGTGGTTTTAGGGGCATCAGTATTAAGTTTATTCATTGATCTGCATTGATTTGAAAGAGTTGCATAGGGGCTGTCAGTGGACTATCTGTTTTATTAAATATATTAATATTATTAATCTTTGATCGTTTCTGCTTGGATTAAATATAGGACATTCTATAAAATTTGGGGCGGGGGAGGCATCAGGCATATGTATGCAGGTGGGGGGGTGTATGCATGTATACAGAGAGGGGGGACCGGTCATGCTTGCCAGATTTTTTTAGATATACTGCTTATTAGTAGTAATGTAGGTCATGGTTAGCTACTTTTTGTACTCAGGGATAGTCACTTGATTCCATGAAAACAGTTTTTATAAAGCTTTATCAAATCCACTTGTTAAATTAACCATCAAAAGTCTCATTATTGCTACTGGAATACAGAATTGACCCCATCATTTTGGAATTTTTGTTCTTAATATATAAATGTGACGTCAGGAATTAACTTTCTTTGTGATGTGTTCTCAATATCATGAACATCTTTTGAAGTGAATCCTGAAAGCTCAACATGGTTGGATCCATTAAATATTGTTTGGAATATGGTCCATACTAGATTTCCTGTCATTTTCTTTGTAGAGTTCAGGTAAGAGTTTGTTTAAAAACTTTTTTAAAACATGTGCTGCAATGTTCCTGATTCCTTAGCATGTTAAAGAGAATCCATGACAAATTAATCCTAGATCGGTTGGTTGGAATGTGATAATCTCTGATTACAAATTAATCCCAGATGGGTTGGTTGGAATGTGATAATCACTGATTACAAATTAATTTTAGATGGCTGGGTTGGAATGTGATAATGTCTGATTACACATTAATCCCAGATGGGTTGGTTGGAATGTGATAATCTCTGATTACAAATTAATCCCAGATGGGTTGGTTGGAATGTGATAATCTCTGATTACAAATTAATCCCAGATGGGTTGGTTGGAATGTGATTATCACTGATTACAAATTAATTTTAGATGGCTGGGTTGGAATGTGATAATCTCTGATTACAAATTAATTTTAGATGGGTTGGTTGGAATGAGATAATCTCTGATTACAAATTAATCCCAGATGGGTTGGTTGGAATGTGATAATCTGTGATTACAAATTAATCCCAGATGGGTTGGTTGGAATGTGATAATCTCTGATTACAAATTAATCACAGATGGCTGGGTTGGAATGTGATAATCACTGATTACAAACTAATCCTAGACGGGTTGGTTGGAATGTGATAATCACTGATTACAAATTAATTTTAGATGGGTTGGTTGGAATGTGATAATCACTGATTACAAATTAATTTTAGATGGGTTGGTTGGAATGTGATAATCACTGATTACAAATTAATTCTAGATGGGTAGGTTGGAATGTGATAATCTCTGATTACAAACTAATCCTAGATGGGTAGGTTGGAATGTGATAATCACTGATTACAAATTAATTCTAGATGGCTGGGTTGGAATGTGATAATCACTGATTACAAATTAATTCTAGATGGCTGGGTTGGAATGTGATAATCACTGATTACAAATTAATTCTAGATGGCTGGGTTGGAATGTGATAATCACTGATTACAAATTAATTTTAGATGGGTTGGTTGGAATGTGATAATCACTGATTACAAATTAATTCTAGATGGGTTGGTTGGAATGTGATAATCACTGATTACAAATTAATCTTAGATGGGCTGGTTGGAATGTGGTCATCACTGATTGCAAATTATCCTTATCGGTGGTGGCATCTGTGTGGTATGGACACATTTCTAGTTAGTAGTGTACATTAGCTGGAAGACAAACTTTAATGAGTCGTTTTTCCAAATGATTTAAATTACTCTTTGTACAGAAAGACTATTTCTCTTTTATCCATTATAAATTTTGTAGTCTGTTAATTCTTTCAGTTGTTGAAGAACAGACACTTGATGGTACGAGTTGGTGGTGGGTGGAACACTCTTGAGGATTACCTTGTACATCACAACCCAGTCACAGTGACAGAACACAAACGTCGTCAGAGTTACAATGCCCTTGAAGATGATCTGGATGACAAGTATCTTCACATAAGAGCCAAGTACAAAAAATAGTAAAATTATAATATAGACGCTAGTTCTGACAATACAGTGGTCCCCCTCTTATAAGGCCATCACTGCAAGAAAGTTGCCTTGTAAGAGGGGGTGGCCTTTCCAGAGAGGGATCACACAGATGTGAGTAATAATTGTAACGTATGAATGGCACAACTAATTTTTAAATATTTAATATTGTCTTTTAAAAATCATAGGCAAGTTATGGAATCAATGTAATGTATATTAATGTTATTTAAAATATAGTGGTCTCAATTCTTGAATGGCTTTCCTGACCAGTGACCACCCACTTTACAGGGCCTGATTCCCATGGTACCAATCTGTTTGCATTCAAAAGTCCTCAAGGAAGGCCACCCCTCTAATGTGGCCACTGACTGGCATATTAGTGTGAAACTGTCACATTTAATCCTCAAAAGCATCTGCATAATGGTTTTTACAGGAGGATATCTCATTAAAATTGAGACACATGGACATTTGTTTCAGCATGCCGATAAAGTAACATAAGTAAAGTAACCCATTTATCGTGACTGCTGCATGTTCCTTAGATATTAGGTTTTGTCACTTTAGTAGCCATTATTACAACCAATAATCATCATGATAAAAGTTAACTACTGAGAAGCACAGTATTGTTCAGTTCAGTTCAGCATGAAATGTAGTCACCAGACAGTAAAATGGTATGTTAGCCTTTTTGGTTTCCCTCTTATAGATTACAAAATGTACTTAACTGGGTACCAGACTGGGGAAAGAAGTCGATCATGTGACAAGCTCACTTCTTTTGTAAGCACAGAGAATCTTATATGACAACTACAAATTACGTATGAAAGAATAAGTTATGGCAGAAGAGTGCAAAATGTCATTAGACATTCTCAGTTTAGAACAAACATGAAAAATTAAACTAAACTATATTGTGGAGAGTCCTTCAATCAGTTCTGAGAAATTTTATTCTGAAAGATAGAGATAAACATTGTCAGTATACATTCAGCTGCATTGAGTAGGAAAATGGAATTGATGAAAATGGAGGGATAGTTACGGTCAGATGTTTGTAACCAGATTTTACTGACTTGGTGGTTTTTCACCACCATTTATGATTTTTTATAATTTTGTAAAAATAACATTGGTATTAGTTTTATGACATTCAATCCGTAACCTGAGAAAATTCTTGTGATTTTTAAATGAAAATATTAAATATTTTAAAATTAGTGATGTCTTTCATAGTTTGTGTGTGGTTATTACATCTGTGTGATCTCCCTCACACCTTTATAAGGCCATTTTCCTGTTGCAGACGGGGTGGTATTATAAGAGGGGGACCACTGCAATTAGGAATAATCATCGGTTGTGGTACAAAACCAACTTCTTAATAAAACCAGGACATCTGGTTGTACCTATCATTTTTCTGCCCATTCCAATTTGTCATTGCTTTAGAATGTATAACTGACTAGTTTTATTTAAATCTTTCCAACATCAAGTTTTTCAAAGGACTTTGCATCTTGTCAAAATTGTTTTCACTTTTCCTTCTAAACTAAGAATATCTATTGACATTTTGCACTTTTTGCAGCAGCATATTCATGTTTTGGTAGTTGGTATTATTACACGACTCGTTCTGTGTTTACAATGGAAGTGAGCTTGTTACATGTTTAGCTGGTTTTAGTATGGTACCCTTTCAAATACATTTTATAATCTATAAGAGAGAAGCCACAAAAGCTAACATACCCTTTTCACTTCATGGTTACCAGCTGTAACTGGCTTCAGCAGAACAATATTGTGTCTCTCGGTGATCAGCTTTGTCACTTTGATAATTATCAGTGGTAATATTGACCATTAATTATCAAAGAGACATAAAAACTATTATCTGTGGAACACACAGCACTAAGGGTAATGATATTACTTACCTCTTTTTACAGAGTAAAGTTTGGTAATTCATTGGTATGTTGTAACAAATATCAATGGGTTATATTTAGAAATCAGGAAATAGTTTTGAGATTTCTTTCTGTAAACCCCATTATTTGTCCGCTTGTGAGGGGTAAATTTGGTGGATTTTGAACATAAATTTCATGGTGCTGGCCGATTTCTTGTCATATAAGGCAGGTGACTTCTGGTCAGGAGGCATTCAAGAGAGGAACAACTGTACATGTCAAATAAAAAATATAACCAACTAAGTGAGCAAACATGCACGTGTTTACATTCATTTTACTTGAATATTCATTCTCTAATAGAGAAGATATTTATTTTTTGGAACACTGTTTACTTTGGGTTGGTCTTACTGGTGTTCAAGACCTGGCATGATGTCTGTTATTATATATTAAACCTTGTTAACTTTAACTTTTTTCCCAATCATTTCACCTGGTACTACATTGTTTCAAGTTGAATACTGAGGTTATTGAGTGTCTACTGTATATAAAATGTAACTTTTTTTTTTAAACAGTGAATCATATTGTGATGTCCTTCTTTCCCTGTATCTACCTACCTGTTACCAATTTCATTTCTGCATAATAGCTTGAGTTGAAGTTGGCAAATTGTGTGGGTGGTTTGCTCTTGTGGTAAGGGTGAAGCCCATTGGTTTCAGTTTAACAGTGTCAAAGGTCAAAGTCACTGTGACATTAGTTTCTGCATGCTGGGACCAAAATGGTGTGAATGGCTTGCAGTGGTGGAAAGGAAGAAACTTATTGATTTTGAGGTCAGAGGTCAAGGTCACAGTGACTAAAAGAAGAAAACTTGTTTCCACACAGTAACGTTACTTTAACATCACAAACCTGGACCAAACTTTATGGGTAACTTATACTTAGTGTAAGGCAGAACTCTATTGGTATGAGTTTAAAAAGAGCAAAAGTCAAAGTTATTGGGACGGAAATAAGATAAAAGGATTAAGCAAAAATAGATTTTACTTAATAACTTTAGCTCTTGACTACATACCTTGACCAGAGTTTGTGGATAGCTTACAATTAAGGTATGAAACAGCTGATAATGTTAAAGATGCAATTAGAAACTAGAAGCCCCTGCCCTCCCCACCCCAATAATTTTCTGTATTGTAGTCCTTTAAAATTAGATATTAAAACCAGCTGATCACATCATTAGTTGTTGATACATGCTTAGTTATGTTTTCTGATGTTGATTGTGAAACTTCATTAAAACTATACTTGACATGATTTATTCACATAGTTGTTGGTACATAATTGGATTATACTTTTGTACAATGAACCTCAGGGACCAATTATATTACTATTAACTGTAACAACTGTGTATTTATTAGATCACCTTGCCCTAAGGCCAAGTGTACTTATGGCATGGCCCTGTCCATTTCACTGGCATCATATGTAAGAAAATTATCAGAAAGTAAACTTGTACAAGAGTGTTCCTTTTCTTTGTTATTCAGTCCGTATACATGAGGAAAACAAGACTCCAACAACCCATATATCTCTCTTCCGGGTTACACCTGAAGAATGGATCTTGGGTTTCCTGCAATTTTTTCTCCATGTCCCCCAGACTTTTACTCTGGGCATGCTTTTTCATGAGGAGAAGGGAAAAAAATTGATAGATGTTCCTACAGCTTTAATAGATATCCATTCATGTCTGTGTTGGTGCTAGTGGTGGATAGAGTCACTCAGGTGTAAGATAGCAATGAGTAATCATTTTAAAACAATATGTCTGGCAATGAAAGAATTCAGGGTTAGTGGTAGTTGACTGAGTAGTAAAGTCTTTGATGGCTGGTATTGTAATGTATTTTTGAGGTTAACATCACACTGAATTTATTTTCAGCTTGAATAAATATCAGTAGAGACAAAATTTTTACAAATGTACTATTTACTATTTGATTAATGACTTATTAATTTGAAAGAAACTTAGGTAAGATTCTTTGGCTATTTATTATAATTAATGTTGGTGTTAATGAGTGAACACTAAAGTTAAACAAGACCTTGATCTGAAACAGAAAATTCCATGAGCACCTCATTTTAACATGTTATTGATTTCATTAGTTACCTGAGTTCATTATAAACCATGTATTGCAATATATTAAGTGTGCAAGAGTATGAGAGTATAGTGCAGATGACAAAGTTAAGATGCAGAACTATCAAAGCAAAAATGATTATCTACTTTTAGCAATTCTAGTGTATTTACATAATTATGTACAACAGATTTATTTCTTTTGTCCTTTAAAATGTTGTCATATATGTGTATACATATATATACACACACCACTCCCTTGATAATTTGCACTGTGAACCTGCATGTAACACATGGACTGTCGTGGATCCCTTTTATTTAAACTAGAAAGTATTAAAAAAATGTACCTCTATTTGTTGAACATGAAGAAAAGTGCAGTCAAAATTGGTTATTGAAACCTCGATATATCACTTGTTTTATCATCAAAAATAATTGATATGACCTGAAAATTTGAATCAGCATTATGAAATTATCCACTTTTAATATGAATGGCATGTATTTTGTTAAAATTTCTTTCCAAACAACATTCTAGGTAGAATGTAAATTACAGTATGCAACAAAAGTTTGATCAATGAAAATGTCACTAATGCTTATTTGAGGCAGCAGTATAATAAATAAAAACCAATTAAATAAGTTCTTTTTGTCAAGCGAAATGCGTGTTTTAGCTACATCTTTAGTTCGGTTTAAGTGTAATGATCATAGATATAATGTGCCCTGTTGTATTCAAACGTGAACTATGCCAATATGCCATAACAGCTATGTCCACGAGTGTTTCTGAGAGAACCTAATTAAGTGTAGACAGTGTTGTGATACCTAATTTGTGTAAGTATTTGTTGTATTGTTGCACTGAATTTTAAGCTGACCTCCTTGTACTTCCATGTTAATTAGACTTCTGTATCAAATAAAGCGGGTGGAATAAATGAAAAATTAAAAGGCATGCAAATCCAAATGTTTAAGAGCTAATGGTCATCTCATTTCAGGTGATCAGTCAATCACCGTTACAGTGTTTTGGGATGCACATAATCAAATTAAACTACCTGAAATTTGCATACTCATTCACAAATGTGACTAAAGATTGTAAGACATGACATAAAATTCTGTTTCATAGATATGTTTTAATAATGAGAACTAGTTTCAGAATTTGTAACTAATTTGTAATTATTGAATTGGCACTCAAAGATTTCCTCATGGATGAGAAGAATTTTCACTGTTACTTGCAATGAACTTGTGGCATTAATATTTTACTAACAGAGCAATTTAAAAAATGGACTGTTAATGATGATGGCTGTTTCATGAGCTAAATGTTCCAGGTTTTTATATTTTTTATAAAAGGAATCGTGTTTGATTGTGAATTTGAATCATTAGCTAGTCTGGTTCCCTGCTTAGTATTGCATTGCATTCCACTATCGTAGAGAGAAAAACAAGGAATATCTGGTTGAGGGAACCTGACTACTCAGCAACAACATAAAGCATTGATGTAGTGCACAATGTTTTCATGCACATGTGATAGTTGTTGAAACCAGTTGAAATTATGCTAACGATCTCTTAGCACTTGGGCATCTTGAAAATAAAATACTTAAAAACAAATAACTTAGTTAGAAAAGGCACTTTGTTGACATTTATTCCCAATGCATTTTTAAAAAGAGTATTCAGCTATTAAACAGACCAGTTTGCCCATCCCTCATGGTTTTCTCAATGTCCAGTGAGGATGGCATCATTTCATATTGTTATGAAGGTCCCTCTATAACTCGCTCCCTCGCTTATAGTGCAGTCTATGTTTTAGGACCCCATTGTGTGCGAGTTATCAAGGGAGTGGTGTATTAGAACAGCACTAGTACTAATTCTGGAAATGTTAATATTTATGGCATCTGAATAGAATTTCTGTTCCTAATAATAAGTCTGTCAGAGTTTTTATGAATTTAAATGTATATGTTGTTATAATACATGCATTTCCGTCCTAAGTATCTGAAAATTCCATCCATTATTCTGTTTATTGCACTTCTGAAATGAAGATGTTTTTGATTGTTGTATTGTAATTATATTAAAAGATTTATTTTTTTCTAAGTATTTTTTTGATGAACTAAAGTTTTATTTATGTATCATATCACACTGTTGCCAATATCATGCCTTGTTCTCTTTCTTTGTTTCCATTTAAACATAACTTTTCTTTAATAAAATTTATTTATACAAAGCTGCATTTAATGTTTTTTATTTAGCTCATCCCACCCACCCTCACTCCCATTATATTCTGTGGAGGTGTCACATAGTGTTACCCATGTCCAACCATCCATACAACTACATATATCACATATATTAAAAACTTAATTTTTTGTTTTTTAATGTTTGAATGATTTTATTCAGTTTTAATTTGATATTTGGCTAAATAGCAGCAAATTATCCAGGTTAAATATTTACATTTTTCCTTCAAATTAAATTGCCTAATTGCTCTATTTTGCCTATGCTTTTTTAAAAGGTTGGTTATTTTCGGCAGGATGAACATATTGTCTGTCGTCAGCACATTCATTGTCCATCCATTAGCAAAAGTGCATTATCACTACACCTCCTAAACTACTTGACTGATTGCCATAAATCTTGACACACATTCATTCAGTTATCAACATTTCCTTGCATGTATATGTATACTCAGGTACATCCATGTAATATGACACATTTTTAGTGCAAGAAATTGTTTATTATATACATCAGTTACTGGCTTCACTGAGAAATCCAAGTGTAATTAGCTTCACTTTCTGTTACTCTGTCTTTGTTCATTTGCATCATGCTATTCCATCCTTTATAGGTATTATTTATGTTAATTTATCTGTTGAAGGGATTTTACAAAACTATGAATCCAATACACTTAAGTTTGTATCATAACTCTTTTCTTTGTATAATTAATCAGATATATCTTGTCCAGTGTAAACAAAATAAAAACTTTATGATTTATCATATAGTTAATGTGAATCTCTCAAAGAACTGGAATTGTAGGTTTTGATTTAGTACAAAACTTGGAAGCATATACCACATAATTCAAAGTATCATGTTATATGAATTCACAAAGATGAAAGTGTTTCTCAGATGATCCCAGTTAAGATAGAGTTTATCATATATTTGGCTAAACGTTTATGTTAGCAATATACACTCTAGTAGTACCACTTACATGGATATAATATTAAATACCATTGTGCCATGATTGCAATTACTCTGTACAATTATGATTTACAATGTATTGGAGTTTTTTTTTACAATTCTCCAACTAAAACATTCATATCATTGTAAGGGTTTTCTATGTCTATACCGACACCCCCTGTACTCCAATAAGTTGAATAGTTTTGACCACTTTTTACCAAGCTGCATTTTCTTTACACAGATAAAAGTTCATATCAGCATTTAGTATTTACCAGTTTGCATTAACTTATATTTTTTCTATGGAGTTAATTACACTTTAAGCCAAAGCGCATGTGTGTCACTGAATTCAAATATTTAAAAATTGGGTGCATGTGTGTCACTGAATTCAAATATTTAACAATTGGGTGCATGTATGTCACTGAATTCAGATATTTAAAAATTGGGTGCATGTATGTCACTGAATTCAAATATTTAAAAATTGGGTGCATATATGTCACTGAATTCAGATATTTAAAAATTGGGTGCATGTGTGTCACTGAATTCAAATATTTAAAAATTGGGTGCATGTGTGTCACTGAATTCAAATATTTAAAAATTGGGTGCATTTGTGTCACTGAATTCAAATATTTAAAAATTTGGTGCATGTGTGTCACTGAATTCAAATATTTAAAAATTTGGTGCATGTGTGTCACTGAATTCAAATATTTAAAAATTGGGTGCATATGTGTCACTGAATTCAAATATTTAAAAATTGGGTGCATTTGTGTCACTGAATTCAATTATTTAAAATTTGGGTGCATGTGTGTCACTGAATTCAAATATTTAAAAATTGGGTGCATGTGTTCACTGAATTCAAATATTTAAAAATTGGGTGCATGTGTTCACTGAATTCAAATATTTAAAAATTGGGTGCATGTGTGTCACTGAATTCTAATATTTAAAAATTGGGTGCATGTGTGTCACTGAATTCAAATATTTAAAAATTGGGTGCATGTGTGTCACTGAATTCAAATATTTAAAAATTGGGTGCATTTGTGTCACTGAATTCAAATATTTAAAAATTGGGTGCATATGTGTCACTGAATTCAAATATTTAAAAATTGGGTGCATGTGTGTCACTGAATTCAAATATTTAAAAATTGGGTGCATTAGTGTCACTGAATTCAAATATTTAAAGATTGGGTGCATGTATGTCACTGAATTCAAATATTTAAAAATTGGGTCCATTTGTGTCACTGAATTCAAATATTTAAAAATTGGGTGCATATATGTCACTGAATTCAAATATTTAAAAATTGGGTGCATTTGTGTCACTGATTTCAATTATTTAAAATTTGGGTGCATGTGTGTCACTGAATTCAGATATTTAAAAAGTGAGTGCATTTGTGTCACTGAATTCAAATATTTAAAAATTGGGTGCATGTGTGTCACTGAATTCAAATATTTAAAAATTGGGTGCATGTATGTCACTGAATTCAGATATTTAAAAAGTTGGTGCACGTGTGTCACTGAATTCAAATATTTAAAAATTTGGTGCATGTGTGTCACTGAATTCAAATATTTAAAGATTGGGTGCATGTATGTCACTGAATTCAAATATTTAAAAATTGGGTGCATTTGTGTCACTGAATTCAAATATTTAAAAATTGGGTGCATATGTGTCACTGAATTCAAATATTTAAAAATTGGGTGCATTTGTGTCACTGAATTCAAATATTTAAAATTTGGGTGCATGTGTGTCACTGAATTCAGATATTTAAAAAGTGAGTGCATTTGTGTCACTGAATTCAAATATTTAAAAATTGGGTGCATGTGTGTCACTGAATTCAAATATTTAAAAATTGGGTGCATGTATGTCACTGAATTCAGATATTTAAAAATTGGGTGCATGTATGTCACTGAATTCAAATATTTAAAAATTGGGTGCATTTGTGTCACTGAATTCAAATATTTAACAATTGGGTGCATTTGTGTCACTGAATTCAGATATTTTACAATTGGGTGCATGTGTGTCACTGAATCCAATTTTAATAAAATGAATATATCCTTGAAATAATATGCCAGATGGATAATTGTCTTGCAAGTAAGTAGCTTGTTTTTGCAGACAGAACAAGACTAAGTAGGTTATTATATATAAAAAAAAAACATTCCTTATAACAAAATTGCAGCAAGATTTATTCCCCTTGAGTACTTATAAATGAGGAATAACCTTTTTTTTAACAAAGATTACTGTCAAAATATTTGCTTCATTCCAGTAAATGTGGCAGTGAAGACAGTTTTTGGGGTCTAGTAGTAATTGAAACAAAACTATGATAATTGGTACAATAAATATTGAATGCTGTGGACTGAGTCCAGTTGTGCCCAATGCAATGTTTTTCAGGGATAGAATCAGTTGTAAAATATCACAAGTGCAGCACGATTAAAGAAACGGGAAACTGAAATACAAAATATTAGAGATGTAAAGAATGTAATTCAGCAAAATTAGATTTGTATTACAGTAGTGGAAGTGAACAGATTAAAGAGAGAAATCAAGGAAGAGTTGCTTGTAAATATGTGAAAAAAATTTATTAAAAGAACCAGTATATAGATTATCAATGTATTTGCACAAGAACAGTCATATTTTGTTATACAAGTACAGGTGAACATTGCTAAACACTATCGTAGATAAAGGAACTTAAAATTTTACCATCCCCCAAATCCTACCCCTCTCCACAAACCCAACAAACAAACAAGTATACGCCTACCCTTTTATTCTGGTATAATTTTTAATCCACCGTTTGAACATAGTTTTATTGTGCAAATAGATAAAATTTACTACACTGAGAATGGTTGTTTTCATACTCAAATCATTTTCATTTTCATTAATAAAAAAAATTGACAGTCAGGATTCATTAAATTTATATGGAGCATCAGGTAATATAAAATTCTGATATAATCAGTTGAATAGGGTCGTATGGATGGCAACGTGTGAGTTATCATACTAGTATTTGATAAATTAAAGAGTTCCGGAGTTGGTTAATTCGGTTTACAGATTTTACGTTTATTTCCAAATGACAAACTTCTTATCAGAGAGTGAAATACCGTTACCTGGCGAGAAAAGCTTTTAATCCAACAAAAAACAATATAAATCTGAAATATTTTAACATAGTCCACAACAGCTATAATATACATATTCCTCACAACATTAGGTATGATAAGAAAAACTGGTTAGTTACACATAATGACTTCTTTTATTCCCAAACATGGCTTAATTTGTGAGATCTCGAAAAAATATACTGATTAGTGACAAATCTGTTGGTGAATGATGTTTTATTTTCTTTAAGGTTAAGATGCTGTGCAAAACCCATAATAAAGTACATCAAAAGTAACCGAGGAAAGAGGTCGGAGATAACATCTATGCAGAAAAGCAACAGATTCAGTGATGAAGGCTATTGCAATGTTTAAGCATAGGTCCACTTGCATATTAGCTGCAAAGCAGAACATGTATCATATGGTAAGATTTCAATAATGCATCACAAAAGTGACATTGGAATATAATGTTGACGATGATGGCATCTTTTTGTTACTAAGTAACATGGTTATAAAAACGGGAAGTATATCGTACAACAATTTACAAAAATCCCCCTAAAAAGAAAAAAGAATTTATATCCAAAAGTCAACGTTTGACAGTGCCACAAAATTGTAGTTGACAGATAAGAAGACAAATTTAGTAAAGCTTTGCACAGACTGCCATTACTTCTGTCACATCTGCAAATGCCATCTGATATCTACATATTAAAAGATCACATGACAATGACAAAGTTTGCACACAGTCCAATTTAGAAGTGACAAAATCGAAGTTGACCGTGAAATCGACAATTCATTAATACTAATAGCTGCATAAGTTTACGATTGCAAATGGGTTATGAAACTGTGCTTTAAGTGTTCAGAGCGGCCGCCTCGTATATCGGAGATCGCGGGTTTGAACTCCGGCCGAGTCATACCAAAGACTTATAAAAATGGTATTAGCAGCTGCCTTGCTTGGCGTTCATCATTAGGAGTTTAGTATTAGGACTGGACATGATGCCACATGTCTGCGGCATGATGCCCCGGTGCAACACATCACTATAACCTGCCACACTGCAGACATTTGACTCAAATTGTTAAAGCTATGTTCAAAATCCAAAATCACACAAACAAAACTACTCGCTAATTTGTTACCCTCTTTGTCATTTTGAAAAGTTCCACATGAAATTTATGTTATTTAAACAGCAAGGCAGCAATAGATAAAAAAAATAGCTGGATAAAGAATTTGGATTTATAGAAGACAAACAATAGCAATAACTCACCTCTGGAGAAACAAAAGAGTAGATACAGGAATTAAACATGACTATTAATAATGGAACTTACAAGGAGATAATCGGTAAAAATTTAACAGAAAAGTGTTGGAAAAATGAGGACAAACAAATCATTAACACATATGAAAACTTTGTTCAAAGCTAAAACTGACACAATTTCCAAATCCTTATCAACGTTTTAATCTATGCTGCTTCATAATTGGTTAGCACAGTCCATAAGATTGACACCTTAGATCCTTGACAAAATACACTAAAAGACTACATGACATCAAATGGGATGACATATTTCACTCCCTTTTTGGTCTTTAAATTGGGATTATCTCCGCCTTCATTGAGCGCCAGATTTTATAACGTTCAAATACAATGAAACCTTCAAAAACCGAAAAGCCTTGGAACAAAAAGAAAAAAAAAAGGTTTTGAGAAGTCTTCGGTTTACTGAGGTTTTTGCAGCTGTGACAAAGTCTTTTCAGGGCGCTTATTTGATGAGAGAGAAAGAGAGGGGATGTAATTGTAAGTGCATCAGTGTCTGTGTGTGAAAGAGTGCGCATATGTAAGAAAGCTGGGGATTTTAATATACATGTATTTAATGAAGAATTAGCTGAGCAGTATATGTTTCCTCCGAAAATCAAATCCTGTAACATACATAAAAAAGCTGTTGTACATAGAAATACAGTCCCCCTTATAAGAAACATATGAGGAATGAGGCACCTTTATCACACTACTTTAAGTCTATTAGAATTTTGAATGACACTCCACAATGTTTGAATATTCCGTATAATTCAAAATGTTCACAATTCAAGGGCTTGGCTTGAAGAAGGCCCGTGGTGTTATCTGATTTTTTTCTTCTTCTCTAACATCTTTCTTCAAATAATGGAGCTAGTGGTAAAATCTCTGTATAAGACCTAAAACTTCAGAGTGCGTCATTATGTGAATCTGTCTTTTAGAATAAAGGTTTGTCGGTCGCCCTCGGCAACGCATAAATAACGACGCCACATGCCTGCTTAATATAGTCCTGATTTAATTTTAAAAGATCAATCGCGATTAGATAATAAACATATGCATATTATCTTGGCTTACTTACAAGCAGAATTTAGTTATTAATAATTCGCCTTAAAGTTGAACCTTATGGTCCAGTAACTTCGGATTGACCTGTTGTCCGCCCTAATCTATGTCGGCACGCGTGTCAAGTATTGTTTTAACCTCGCACGTGCCATTGGAACATTTTCCGGGTCATTATATCACTGTTCAGCCCACTACAGTACTTGCTAACCTTAATTAATCTGCTCCAGAGTGAGTCAGGAATTTAGCAGCTAAAATATATATTTCAAGATTTAATAGAGTTTCGGATTAATTGGGGTGGGGTGGTGGTGGTGGTGTAAGGTGCAAAATGTAAATGTTGGACAGAGATTTGTTTCGGTATTCGATTTATGGGATTTCAATTTACTAGGCGAAAATGATGCTATTAAAGAAGGAAAAATTGGGGACTGAAGAAATTCGGTCTTGATGATTCTAGTATACCGATGTTTCGGTTTTATGGAATTTCATGGCATATTAATTTAAAATAGACATTAAAATAATCAATAGAAAATAGTTTTATAAAATACTTGATATATAAAATGGATACTGTTTGCTTTGTTGCTGATGCATTTCCGCACGTACCACAATCGTTACATTAGCTGCCATTACAGGATTACATGCTTAGCATATAATAAAATCTTACATTGAAAATTAACACAAAAAAAAGGTTAAACATTAATCAATGTTTTTCGGATATCTTCAGTGATGAATTTTGCAATTATAAATTATTTTACGTTTAACGGTGCCCATCCTTTTCTTCTTAAGAAGACCTTTTATGATGTTATGGTACGCTGTCAAGGTTTTAGTTCACAACCATATCGATAAAAACGATGAATGTGGAATAACTTGGTAAACACGAAGGTCATTATCACTAACACCTTTTGTTTTGTAAAGTTTATCCACCATTTATGCACAAGAAAACAATACTGAATTGTACGAGAAAAGATTTAATACATGCATTATAAGAAATATAGGATACATGAGTATATGCATTCGTCACTCTCTCTCTCTCTCTCTCTCTCTCTCTCTCTCCCTCCCTTTCTCTCAAACATTCCACTATTCATTATTACCAATATTCTGCAAAATCAAACTCATAACTAAAATAACATCAATACTTAATTTAAATATTTAAAAGTATTTAGCTCTCTCTGTGGGGGCTGATCATGGGCTAGAATCTGAATGTAAAAGACTGATTCCCAATCGGTGCTAGGTTGATCCCAGCAGTACAGTGTATTCTGGGCTGATCCTAGATCAAGTAGAATTGGTGCTAGGCTGATCCCAGCTCAAGTAAAATATGTGCTATGCTAATCCCCGGATTCGAGTATATTCTGGGCTGATCACATCTTCAAGTAAATCTATGCTAGGCTGATTCCAGCATTATTGTGTATTCTGGGCTGACCCCAGCTTAGACTATGCTAGGCTGATCCCAGCTCAAGTAAAATCTGTGCTAGTTTGATCCCAGCATTCAAGTGTATTCTGGGCTGATCCCAGCTTAAGTAGACTGTGCTAGGCTGATCCCAGCATGCTAATGTATTATGGGCTGATCCCATCATAATTAAATCAACGCTAGGCTGATCCCCACATACGTGTAGTCTGGGTTGATCCCAGATTTGGAACAGAGCTAGGCTGATCCCAGCATGAAGACAATATACTTAGTTTTTCCTATTTAATACTGTAAAAGAAACGTATTTAACCGGCATGACTTTACGCTATTAGCATAGCTTATGAATATCCGATTGGGGAAAAAATGCCAAATTGAATTAGCCCCCAAGAGGATGCCAGTTTGGTATGTGAAAATCCACTTGGAAGATCTAGTGTCCAAAACACATGCTACTAAATGTATACACACAACTGTTCCTGAGCAGAAATAAGCCAGTTAGGGTGAACTCTGATGTAGCGCGTATAACATGACGAAGACCACCGTCCTAAAGTCATAATTAGATGGGCCTCCATACCAACAGCAGCTGCAGTTCTGGCTGTTCCAATACGAAACGAATGACCAGAAAAGTTTTGCTCATCATTGCCCATGCGTGCCAGCAGGAGCTTCAAGTACGACAGAAAAAGTTCTCTACTAAATGGACGGCCCATAGAATCCACAAATAAAGAAGCATTTGTCCCATGACTTCCAGCCAAAGCACCTTGCTACCGAAGACTCAAATACTGCTCCATACAGGACACGGGACACAACCGCGAGTTCCAAAAGAATTAAATCTTGACACCAACACGAAATCGGTACATTTTTGAAGAAGGATGTGACGAAATAAATCAAAACATCTGAAAGTACGTGCAAAAAATAAACACGCGCAACATCGCCTGACATGGCCAAGAATTTCACCAAACACTGGAAGCCAGTTCTGTATACTGACTTAGTATTATTGGACACTAATAAACACCACAAGTCCACCACACATTATGTAATCAACTCTGAAGCCGGGGGCATACAGTTTGATCTCTTGGGGCACCAAGTGCCGGAACTTCTCGTTCTGAAATCGAGAAAGAGCATCAGCTATAAGGTTATAACTACCAGGTATATGGCGAGCCTGCATAACGAATTGTCTTTTGGCAGCACACCATATTAGTCTTCGAACAAATTTCATTATAAGAGGTATTTTGGATCGGCCTTTGCTAATGATTTCAGCAGTTGCAGAATTGTCACAGTTCATCAGAATTCTTTTCTTGGTCCACTGATTTCCCCATTCACACAACCAGTCCTGCATACGTTGTCAAAGTGGCACACAATATCCAGAAATGTTTATATTCCATGCCACTGAACGACAGTTGAAGAATGATATATTGTAAGATGGTCACGCCTTCAATGAACTCTAAAAAAAAGCTATATGAAGAGCAGTGCCACATGATGTGGACGCCTGTATCAGTCAGTGCACCCACGAGACTGCCGAGCTGTGAACACACTATCCAAAAATGTTTGCATTTCCCTGTCAAAGAAGTGGAAGAATGATGTGTTGTAAGATGGTCACGTCTTGCATGAACCCATGATGTGCTCTCCACTGTTGTTGTTGTAGGGTTTAACGCCATTTTTCAGCACAAGATAGGCTATACATGGCGGCCAGTATAACTGGTGGAGGAAGAACCCTGGAAAACCCAGGGAAGAACCACCGACCCACGAGAAGCTACCAGCAAGCTTTCTCACATATTGACATTTGTCGAGCCCGAGACTCGAACCCACGCAGAGGTGAGATGGCAGTGATCCGTGACGGAAAGCGCTTTAGACCACTCGGCCACTCGGGGCCCCTTGCTCTCCACTGAACCTATATGAAGTACAGTGTCCATATGATGTGGACGTTTGTATCGGTCTGTGTACCAACAAGACCTGAAAGCAGTTAAAAGTTAAAAGCAAAACCAGGCAGTAGGGCGTGCTTTGGTGATGTGCACAAAATTACAAACAGGAAATTGTATCGCTCAGGCAAAATTATTTCTCAAAGGGATATGACTAGCACCTATCCAAGACCCAAATAATACTGTTTGATAGATGATGCTTAACACCTTGATGCTGCCTTAATCCAAGAAGTATGAGTTTTGAATAAGCGAGGATTAAAACCGCACAGCACGAGCTATGTGCGCAAGGCTTGGTTGAATTCCTGGCTAGTTATTGGACACCCCCCTCGCCCCCGCAGGTAAGGAAGAGTGGTCCAAAATGCCAAAACAGTAGTTGTAAATAGTTACGCAGCTCATGGACAGGGTACTGGCCTTATACTTTTTAGGGGCATGACAATTAAGTAAGAGGGGTAACCTTCGAGTGTTTGTAATGTGTAAACTAGACAACTAAACCAACGTCACTGACCTGAACCCGAGGGAACTGAAGTTGGGTTTCCACAACCAGGTTGTCTGTCATTTCTGAAATAACACACTAGTTCAAACAGAAATATCTGTTTCTTATTTTAGATGCGGGGTTTGTCCTTTGGGACATCTTGTTTATTTCGTCAAAAAGTAAATTTTGTTTCTGGTTTTAGAGCTGATAAGATATCAAACGATATACAAAGCAAATCTTTAAATGCTACGGAAATCAACACAACTTAAGATCAACATAACAAGACTTTATTAACATAATACATATAACTAAGTGCCAAAAATGCTTTATTTTCGTTTTTATAAGCAAGATACGTAATAAGATGTTGACTTGAGCGAAAAACAACGCAATTTACTATTCAACATTAAGATCTATATTTTGCTATAGCCTAATGCATGTTTTTGAAAATGCCATTATAGTTTCCAATTGGTTCTAAATGAACAGTACATACTGAAGAAATTAGAAACCTAATCATTTAAGTTTATATTAAAGTTTTCACAATAGACTACCTGAGCTTTTACCGGATAAAATTGTTATTCAACTATATAATATAATGGTATGCTTATAAGCATACATTGCATATGTTCCTTTCTGAACTAATAAAATGACAACTATATTACTTTTGAAGGACTCCCAGAGAAGGATACATATCGCAAAAATTAAATTGACATTACGAATGAAAATCTATCCACTTCAATACAGTGAATAGATTTTCTTGCTGGCCATCACAATAGTTCTGATAAACTAAAAATTCATATCTTCTATTACATAAAAAGCAACAATAAGACAAGGACGATCTAATTTCTGGTGTGCACCAGGAAGGTAATGACTGCAAACGTTGACAACGAAGAACTATTTATACTAAACGTTTGAAACACAATTCTAAAGTCAGAGGCAAGCAAACTAACAATCACACGGTGTATATTGACGCTTCCCGATAAGGTCACTAGCAGATGATATTCAGCCCATTTTACCTGGACGATGGGCAACCTGCCAGTTCATCCTATATGCGACCACCAAAACTGACCATTCTGGAAAAGGCACACTGAAGCAAAATTAACTTATAAATTACAAATATAGATACCAACAGAAAGCCTGATTTGCGTTCTGTTATGTATGTATGTTTTCCACCAGTATCTTAAGATTCAATGAATGTATTTCAACTTCCAAACACCATATATACCCAACGGTGAATCTGCCAGCATACCACAAATATGGCTGCTGATGACATCATTCGGGATCTCTCTATATCAACTACATTTGAAAATTGTTAGGATTCAATAGCCAGAGATGTGCACAGATATCCCGACCAAATGAATAATACCGAAAATAGAAAAAGAAATAATAAAAAAAACAAAGCACCTATTAACGATAATTATTCTACTCTTTTAGAACAATTCTGTTAAAAGTGTACTTCATGACTCTTTCAAACATTGTTAATGACTCTTTTTACACAGGGATACATATAACATATTGAATATGTTGAATATTGCATGACAGATAAAGATATAAACATAACAGATTTTGTAATGAATGCACATAGCGTATGTTTTTTCATGTCAAAATATATGCTATACATGACGAATAAACGCAGATGACGATTGCATTATCTTTAAGAGAGTCAAATAACAAAGATTTTTCGTTTAACATTGACACATGAAGAGATGAAAGAGAACATACACTAGATCAACAAATAAAACCGACTCACACACCTCAGTAACAACCGTATGCCAATCCTGAACATCTGATACAACTAATAGTCGCTCTGTACAAAGATATGATGATAATTATATATATATATATATATATATATATATATATATATATATATATATATATATATATATATATATATATATATATATATATATATATATATAATGTCTCTGGAGGATAACAGTTTAAAATATATCAAGATGTGGAAGGAACAAATCACATACTTCACAGAGTGGTACGGAAAGCCCTAAGAAAACCTGACAACTACAAAACAGATCCATTGACTTCATTAAAAAAAAACAAACAAGATGCTGATTTTGCTCTATAGGCTTCAATTCGCCAATAAAATAATGTAGAACTTGAAAAACAACAACAACAACAACCTGAATTTGGTATTTTTACCAACCTTCTAATGATCAAGTGAAGTACGATTGCATATTCATTGCACCTGGATGCTACTGTGTATTCTGCTTCAGACGTTTCTAACAAAAATATTTGTCCTCGACTTTGTGGCGAAATAATATAATAAAAAGTGGCAATGAACGGTCTATATATAACTCCTCACAAGCAAATAAGATATCACAGTAACTCAGTCCATCCTTCACATTGTTGTATCCCAAAGACACCATGGAGAATTAAATTAAACAAGTTTAAATTTTAGCCATTTCAAAGCTACGCACAAATATAAACAGCTTGTATGTCGTACGGTTTGAAGATAAAGGAGATGCAAATACTGCTGTGGGTAAATATTTTTGATACAGTTCTTATAAAAACGCGATACACTTCGCCGTATACAGAAAGAAGTTTAGAATACTATTAGACTTTTGAATCGTAACATCTTTTGCTGTGTCTTTGTATTATTCCTAGTACTTGGCATATCACGTGCAAGGACATCTGAAGTGACAAAAGGGGACAATCAAGACTATGAAGGGATAGAAGGGGATAATCAAGACTATGAACTTGAAATCATTGCCTAAAGTACGATACTCCTGAATTAATCGCAAAATAGTTCATATCAGGTAATGACTACATCGCAAGGGAGACAATCATCGACATACCAGCCAATACTGTCTTAACTAACCTCGGTATTAGTTCTCCCAGAACGAGCTTAAAGGGTGAGTTAATAATGTGCAAAAATAGCAGAGAAAACTTGCATAACTCAACAATAAAAGAAACTATTAGGGACCACTGAAGATCTACAGAACAAGTTTGTGGCATAGCATTTGATGCAAATGTCTACAAAAACACCCCACAGAAGTATTTAAGAAATGAAAGAACAAAAAAACAAACATATATCAGTAACACACTACTGATAATTTGTACCCTGGTTTAAATGACATCTGGCTTGATTTGAGAAGCAGTCCTGATGATGAATTGCATACAAGGTAATGATCTTAAATTACTTAACTTCTAACAAGGTATTAACACTGAAATTAACAGAATATATGTAGACGCAGACTATATATATATATATATATATATATATATATATATATATATATATATATATATATATATATATATATATATATATATATATATATATATATATATATATAAAGTTAACAAACATTCAACACTCAAAATACTTAGTTAAAATCAATTATGCTCTAAGAATGCAAATGTGAACTTAAAGAACTCATAATATAATAATCCGTGGTGGGACTTTTTTTTTGTTGTTGTTGTTGTTATAGGGTTTAACGCCATTTTCAGCACAAGATAGGCTATACGTGGCGGCCAGTATTAATGGTGGAGGAAGAACCCGTGAAAAACCCAGAAAGAACCACCGACCCATCCGTTACGTGCATTCCTTACAAACTATTATGTTTCTATCTTTATTTGTCAGGCTAATGTTCAATCTGTTATCTGTATCCCTCTGTAGAAAGGGTCATTAACACCTATTTATTTAAATTACTTTCAATCTGTCTTTTTGTCTGTAACTGCTTTAAAAGGAATTTTTAAAAAAAAATCTTTTATTTTTGTTTATCTTGACCCACAACCCTCTCTAACTTGAACAGCCATAACAAACATCAATAATTTTTTTTCCTTTAAATGCGGAATACGAAATATGATATCCTTTGGATAGTCACAAATATCATAGAACTTAATATCATCCTTGATATCACTACATACGTTTTCTGTCTCAACACAAATATAATCAACTCAGAAATACAAATAATCCGAATCAGCTATTAACAATTTTCATTCAAGCAAATCCATCAAAAGTTGTTTTGGCTATTTTGTTGTTCTTATTGTTGTTTTATTCTGTTTTATTAAACTAACACAAATTCATCGACAATAGCTTTTATCTTTGCAAACGATATGTATTTCTGACATTAAGCAAACTATTTTCATCTGTACACTATTTGGAGATCTAAGTGACAATTATGTCATGAATTATATCTTGATGACGAGAATGCACATTTTGGGTCTTTGTTGTAGCCAGGTATAACTGTTATCTCCAAAATTAATGTCAGACAGTTGGGGAAGGTACACAGGAAGAGGCAAATATTAAAGCTTGGTCCATCTTTGTCACTCGCTAGAGATGAGCAACAACAAACTTATTGTCTGCACAACAGAAACATATAGTATTGTCACTTTAATTGGCCAGACGTTGGACTTCCTGTCGTCGTATCCTAAACATTACATGCTGGTTGGATTTGGGATGGGCAAATGTTTCAATCATTACCATATCAACACCATCAGCTGAAAAGGAGGAGTCTCGTGCTTTTGCCCTTAACATGCCTTTAGTGGATGTCATACAATTTCTTCTTCAATAAGAGGAAAAAGAGTTAATGTAATGCACGGAAATCCTATCGGGTGCAACTGGTGCATCTTTGCGCATGACAGAGAACTCATTCGAGCGAGTCGAAGCGGCCTGTCCTGATTTCAAATGTCTTGAACAGCTTACACCAGTGCCGTCCAACCTTTTTGACTCCATGGGCCACTGAAAAATGTTTTTCTTGAAGCCGATGACCGCATCAGAAAACTGAAAATTATATAGCTGCTCGAGCTCTGGCGGGCCATTTAAAATCGGACCGAGGGCCGCGGGTTGGACAGCACTGGCTTACACTATCGTACATGACGTACGATAAAACCAGCAACTCGGCCACAGTGAATGGGACATGCAGGGAGGTATTCAACAAAAAAGTGCTAGACAAGTATCACGCTCGGTGTGATACGTATGGGTAAACATTATGACGTCACAAATTATAACGTTTTTGCATGCATCCAAACACAGCAAGAGTCATATAGTCATGTAACGGACGTACTGAGTTCACCCATTTCTCAGGTAATAATAATGATAATGAGGACTTTGTATAGTGCCTACTCTTTAGAAGCTCTAAGCACTTTACAACATTAGACAACACCTATAAAATAAAAAACATATATAATGATATGATTACAACAACAACAAAAAAAAAACAACATGAAATTGGAAAACATAAAACATGCTGAAAATATTTAAGGTAGGAAACATTATTAGGTCTTTAAGTTTGTTCTTGCAGTCGAAATTAGTGAGTTTTAAGAGGTACATAAATATAGCCAAGCATGTATATACTATATTTATTTATTTTTTTTTAACATATGGTTCAGGACATTTTTTGGAATGATTGGATTGAAACGACCGGGTATCGTTATCTTTTACTGGCTTTTATTTTGGTGTATGATTTATGGGTATTTTTTGTGTCATACATTATGCAGTTTGGTCTTACTCAGTATGGGTGTCGATCAAAACACTGCTATCTCCTCTTTGTCATCTTGACATTCTGGACTTCAAAGGTAAATAACAGATAACTTGTTGGTTTGTTTGTTTTTCTTTATGTTTAATTTTTATATACTTTACAATTCATTAAATGTACTTTCAGCAGCTTGTACAGTCTACTCTTAGAAAATTAAATTTGACTTATTTTAATAATTGCTAAATTTAGTATAATTGGACTATAATTACTACATATAAAGAAATTTCAGTAATATTACACCAAAGTAACATAGAGGTATGCCAACATTCTATCTGCTCTGCATGTTCCCAATGCTAACAGCTTCATCTTGAACCAATCCATCTCTTAGTACGTACTATTTACTATCGCAGAGTGGAACTAATCGGCCTTTTCCGTTAAGTCGATGTAGAAACCTAGCACTGCATCACATGCTCGCTAGCCAAATTTCCAGTATGATAACCCTATCTTTACCTTGGCGGATCGAACAGATATATTTATATATTGTTGATTTGTCCTAGCGACATCTATTTGATTTGTTGAGTTGCCTCTCTTAAACATTAAATTCACACAATCAGTACGAAACCTAGGTGTTACTCTGGACAGTACTCTCACATTGCACCAACATGTCATGAGCAATATGCAAGGCTGCATATCTTGAGCTCAGACCATCAGCTCAGTTCGCAAATATCTTTCAGCTGATACCACTAAAACACTTGTGTGTTCATTAGTACTTTCAAGACTGGACTATTGTAACTCAATTCTGTCTGGTTCATCTCAATATCTACTCCAGAAACTTCAGAAAGTTCAAAGCACAGCTGCTCGGATCATACTTAATGTACCACGATCAGAGCACACCTCCCCGCTGCTCTGTACCCTACACTGGCTATCCATTCGATCCAGAATCAAACATAAAATTTGTTCTCTGTGCTACGTTTCACTGGCGGACTCTAGTCCAACATACCTATCTGACCTCACCCATGTGTACACACCAGCAAGATACTTACGCTCCTCTTCTGACAATTGTATACTCATTATTCCAAGTATGAAAACAAAGTCATATGGACAGCGTTCTTTTGCACACCAGGGCCCAGCAACGTGGAATGAATTGCCCACTAAACTTAGACACAAAGACACAGTGATCACATTCAAGAGGGCTCTCAAAACTCACTTATTTCGACAGCAAGAACAAACTTAAAGACCTAATAATGTTTCCTACCTGAAATATTCTCAGCATGTTTGTTTTAAATTTTTTTAAAAATGTTTTTCTAATTTCATGCTGTTTGTTTTTGTAATAATAATATGTTTCTTATCTTATAGGTGTTGTCTAAAGTTGTAAAGCGCTTAGAGCTTCTAAAGATTAGGCGCTATACAAAGTCCTCATTATTATTATTATTATTATTATTTAGTATGCGATGCCAACTATAGCACAAGTCACATGGGTCATATAGGCATTCAACACTGATTATTTCAGTAATGGGTGTCATTTTTTATAATTTGTTTCTACATACCTTAAAGCGGCAAGTATTCACTTCATTTGGATTTGTATACATCCACATTCCTTTGGAAGGTCATTATTTAGGCACCCCGATAGGTGCAAACGGCAAAATCAATGTTAAAGTACATAGACATTTTTGGACGAAATGAACCTAAATGTGTGATCCAGTACCATCCGGATTGAATGTCGCGCGCTGTGATGTCAAAATGAAAGCTACGCATATTGATAAACAAATTCATACTAACCTAGATTGCGATGATTCCACTCGACGCGCTCTTTTTTTGACCCAAGTTTAGTATATGGCCACCATTGTAGAAGTCCATAGCGATATATAATTTTCGTCTGGAAGTTTCTTGGTGACAGTTAAGGTGAGTAATATTCAATAATCGGAACTGAATAAACTTTGTTTATAAAAAATAGTGTTAAATTTTAAAAGAACAATTTATATTTAATTTAAAATGAGTAAATGCGCATACATGACCCATGTGACTTGTACTATAAACAATAGCCTGCTGCCGAAAATGGTGGGGGCAAATGACTTAAAATTGATACTTTTGGGCGTTTAACATCGATAGTATGACTATGTAACAGGGTGAAGCCATTACAGGTGTATTTGAGTGAAAGGTATTTGTGTAAACATGGACCGGCACTGGAAAATTGCGTATTTATGAGTCCATTAACGTTGTGTGCTACCCTTGTCTCGATCATGTTGGAACAGTGTTCAAATTTTAACAACTTAATTTTGATTGGATGCGGTGGCCTGCCGCCGCTTTCAATGAAATTCACAGTCTCGAAGCACAGAACTTTCTGCTTGATACGCCAAGGTGTAGATAGGGTTATCACAGGGGAACATTCGCTAGCGAAAGTGTCTGCATCATAGCCGCTAAATAAGTGACTGATCGGTTATAAAAACACCGGAACTTTGTGAAGTTTAGGAAATCTAGGATATAATTTTGACGTCATTGAGAACTATATTCTAAACCACTCTGGTTTACATGGAATAATTTGGTGACGGAAGGAGACAAAGTCACATTCGGAATAATGTCGGCCTTTGATGTCGTAACGCATGTGGTAGATATTAAAATAAACAACACCAGCACGTGGAAGGTGTGACCAGTTTTGCTATATTGCTTCTTCAGACTAAATTCAAACTGAATTCAATATTATCATTACGTCATTAAATACGCCCTGTTTCTAGTCGATCAATGATATAAACATGACATAACAAGATGACGTCACAGCTTAAAATTGTTATTATACGTTCTTGTTATAACTTTAAATGAATAACTGGCATTGAAAAATGCATATACAGTATGGATAAATGACAGTTAAATAATAAAAATACATAAAACGGGACCATACATATACAAATATCTATATTGATAACCATATTGAAACTTTATGAATTAACAGAGATAAACAGTTTTGACAATTTTTTATCATGTAGAATGTATTATTTATATATATATATATTTTGACTTGATAAAATGTTGAAGATGTACATTATATTTCAAAATTTACATTTGTTTTCAATTTATCTATCAGTAGTTAACTAGTAAATACAAAATGTGTTATGTTCTTTAAACTATGTTAATATAAAGCAGGTGTTTGAAACTTTAAACCACCCTGAGGGCTGCATGAGGGCATTTTCGATGGCCCAAGGGCCGCACCACCTTTGTTAGCTCTCATGATACATTGTGACGCCAATCATTTTGCGGGCCACAGGATACGGCTTGGCGGGCTGAGTGTTTAGTTATATAATTTAGGTTATAGTAAAATAAACATAATTCTCGTTAAAAACAAGAACTTAACACAGATGGAGATTTGTTGTGTCTTTATAGCAACGGAATATAAGTATGTCAAGTATTGACCTGAGAATGGAAACCGACCTGCGTACCGGGCGGGGACAGAGTACATCTCAGGACCTGGATGTAGGGACAACTCATCAATATGAGGAAACGAACCCAAGAACAACCCTGTACAAAAAAAAAAAAAAAAAAAAAAAAAAATATTTAAAAAAAACCCCACCTCCAACCCCTAAACCCCACAAAATTCACATTTGGGAGGCAGGGATTCATGAAAACAAACCATAACCTTTAGAGAATGAAAAACAGGGTGACGCACCCGCCCCCCCCCCCCAGAGGCGTAGCTATGATATTTTGCGCCCGGGGACGAACTATAAAATTGGCGCCCCAGCCCCCTCCCCGTTTAATCACATTTTTGAATATTACCCTTGTTTACTTATTATAATGTAACGTTGTAAGCCTCATTTTGGCGCCCCTGTACCTTGGCGCCCGGGGACATATGTACCCCCCTGCCCCCCCCCCCCCCCAGCTACGCCTCTGCCCAACTCTTTACCTGTGTATTCTGGAACGGAGTCATGGAGTGCCAACATAACAGTTGCGTTTAACGCTACAGGCCTTACTACGACCACGAACAAGTCATAGCAACACTACATTGTCCACTTTTATATCCAGGTTAAAATACAGACTAATAATAGATTTTTCACAGACTTTTGTTTCATTTAGTGACAAATGGTGTTTAGATGGAATGTTCTGTTCCCTCAACAACCTTGAGCCAGAAAATGATTTTAATTTGTAGCTAGCATCAATGTCCTACATTTTACAACAAAACAATTATCAATACTCGTTAAAACCCTATTACAATAAGCGTTGATCTAGTACTGTCTGTAAAAGCACATTATATTTACGTTTATATAGGCATCACCATGATATATGTGGAGCGTGTATTTTACAGGTGTGTAAGCGCATTTCAATGCATGGTTCACTCATCTGTATACCTGTAGTTGTTTGACACGTACATAAGGTACAAATGACAATAATCAGCTGCACATTTGAAGATCACACACACACACACACACACCTATTCATGTTCAGAATTAATTAGGAAATCTTAAGATTCTCAGTCCTTTTATGAGCAAATGTGGGTTTGCTTTTATGTAGCGAATTAGCACTTACATTACACGATACTTGTAATAAATCCCAATATTAATTGATAATCTTACCTATATTAGGTAAGATTATATTCAACAACAAAAGGAATGATATCTTTACTTCTTTCTTTGATTTACATTGTAGTGAGTGAAGTTGTGTAAGAGAAGATACTTTTTGAAAAGCAGTATTATTGATGTCAGATGATTTCTATTTAAAAACACGTAACTTATGTGACGCGAGCCACAAAACACATCGAAACTAGTGTGATTTTCTATAAATTCAGAGGTTATTTTTCAATGTTTACGGAAATGTTCGAGCGATGTTCCGATCGGAGCAGAACCCGAAGTAACCAAACAATCACTCGCCCTTATTGCGATTGTTTTTTGGAGTTATTTCCCTTAGGGATTTGTTTACACATGGCGGGCGTCTAAGACTACCTTAACTGATCTGGGCCCATATTAAGCTTTTCGGAGGTAGGCATTTAATAAAAAGAAGTAGAATACACCCGACCTTATAGTTCAGTAGTCACAATATACTCCAAATCGTTTTGAAAATATTTTCCCTTATTACCTGCCGAAAATATATGCAGACCAAACTTACTTAACCCACTTCAAATTTTGACACTGTCACTGGCCCTGAGACATACCACGGCAGTCAATTCTGCGCGTCAGGTAATTCTGCGCAACGATAGGACATTCCTGTAACATTGGATCACATATTGCTTTTTGGTCGAATATCCAGTTTGTGTCAATAAAGAACGATCGTCCTTTAATTAAGGAAGCGATATTCATAAAGTGTACAAACTTATCCCACATTCATAAGGTGTACAAACATATTCCACAGTTCAACACTAAATTCACATGAAAATGTAATTTCAAAATGTTATCATGAAGAACCACTCCATTTCCTTCTTGTATTTGCAACCCAGAAAATCCTATTTACTATGTTAGTATGTATCTGTTAGAATTGTGGTAATATACATTATTAACATTCTGTTGCTACAAAAGATCTGACAGTTACAGGTCACAGGAGGTCGTCAGCTCCAGGCTGTCACTCAGTTGTAACCCTATATGCATTATGCTAACATTAGTGTGAGAAACTAGTGTGGGTGTGTTTTCTGTTTTAGTCAGTAGTAACCTAGCCATTAAAGTAGTTAGTCCAAACCATGTTTTGTGTTATTTAGCAAAACATAACATGGTGTCAGAAGTGAAGGTTTTGGTATAAGTTAGATTTATACCAATAAGAAGTATATCTCCATATGAATACTGTAATTTGGATGCACAAGTTTATGTGTTAATTGTGACATAATGGAAAAAATCAGCCACCTGAAATGAACTTCAGTTCCCTCCATCTAGCAAAATCTTGGAGGAGGTGGAAGCAGACTATGCAGTTTTACTTAGATGTTGCGCTTGCAGATAAAGAAGACAAAGAAATATTCAGTGCTTTCCTATATATTATTGGTCGGGATGGTACATACATTTACAACACATCTACATTAGAGGCCAATGAAGCTGAAAAAATTGCTCCACTTATCAAGAAGTTTGTGGACTATTGCAGTCCGAAGCAGAACATTATGTAGAAAGGCACAGATTCAATACAAGAATCCAACAAAAGAATGAAACCATAGACCAATATATAACTGAACTTAAATTGATTGCAGAGAACTGCAAATCTGAAAATCTACAGGATGAAATGATTAGAGATATAATTGTTGTGGGATTAATTATGAAAAAGTAAAAGAAAGACTTTTACGAGAAGATCAACTGACATTACAAAAAGCACTGTCTACTTGCAGAGCAGACAAAGAATCCGAAAAGCAGATTCAAATTATGCAAAATGAAGCGGCTGCATCAGAAGTTCATAGTATGAAAATGAAGAAAAAAGAAAAGAAAATTGCACAACCAGAGAAAGCGGACACAACATACATGAAATCAGATTCCAGATTATTTACATGCAAAAGGTAGGTGTCAAGCCTATGGAAAAACTTGTTACACGTGTAGAAAACAGCATAATTTTTTGAAATGCTGCCAGACAAAACAGGTGCATGGCATGCAAGAATATTCAAGTGAAGAGGAAGAAACATCTTTTGTAGGAACAGTAACAAAGGCAAACACTGAAATCAGTCATAAACAATGCTATGTCAGTCTTACTCTTCATGATTCTGCTGTCATATTTAATATTGATATTGGCTCACAAGTAAACATCATTCCAAATCACATTTTTGACACGATGAACATTGACAACATTGAAGAAAAACCAACCAAGACCTGTCTCACAAGCTACTCTGGTGACAAACTAATTGTCATAGGCAAATGCAAATTAAAACTGCATGAATCAAGAACTTAATTTTTATATTTCAAAACAAACCAACCGCCTATTCCTGGGTTCAAAGCATCTCAAGATTTGCATTTAATACAAGTAGTTCACAGGAATAAGGATGAAAGAATTTCCCAGTGTGTTCAAGGATCTATGATGCATGAAACAAAAATATCATATTGCAATTGACAAGACTGTGAAACCTGTCATAAATCCACCAAGGACAGTCCCTACAGCTTTATGAGAACCACTTTTTTCAACTTTGGATGAGATGGAACAGAAAAATGTGATACGGAAAGTAGATGAACCAACAGAATTGGTAAGTTCATTAGTAGTTGTTGAAAAACCCAAGTCAGGAAAGCTACAAATTTGTCTAGATCCAAGAAATTGGAATCAAGCTATCAAGTGATAGTATTATCAACTTCCTACAGTTGAAGATATAACCACAAGGATGGCTGGAGCTAAGGTTTTCTCCAAATTAGATGCCAATCATGGTTACTGGCAAATACCCATGGATGAAGAAAGCCATTTATTGACAACATTTAACACCCCGTTTGGTAGATATTGCTACCTGAGAATGCATTTTGGTATTAAATCTGCTCAAGAAGTGTTTCAGAAACGCATGGCACAGTGTTTTCAGGACTTGCCTGGGGTGGAGACTGATATAGATGACATAATTGGTTGGGGAACTTCAAAGGAAGATCATGATGGAAAACTGTAACATGTTTTAAAGAGATGCCAGGAAATGAATCTGACACTGAATTTGGAAAAATGCCAATTTGGACTAACAGAAGTTTGCTACGTGGGACACATATTGATATCATCAGGTATTAAACCTGACCCAGAAAAAGTAATAGTAATCTCAGAAATGCCCGCTCCAATGGACAAGAAAGGAATTGAATGATTACTGGGTAGAGTCAACTACCTAGTGAAATTTATCCCAAATATGTCTACAATGACAGAGCCAATCAGGGCACTTTTGAAAAGTGTCACTGAATTTGTTTGGGAAGCAGCACAGAAACATGCATTTGAAGATATCAAACAGATTCTAAGCAAAGAACCTGTGTTGAAACACTTTGATGTTAAGAAGCCTGTCATTGTTAGCTGTGATGCATCAAAATCAGGACTTGGAGCAGTGCTGATGCAGTCAGGCAAACCCATAGCATTTGCATCAAGATCTTTGACAGATGCAGAAACAAGGTATGCACAGATCAGTAAAGAACTGCTTGCTGTGTTATTTGGTCTAGAAATATTTAATCAATATACTTATGGTCGTCAAGTACAAGGTGAATCGGATCATAAACCTCTGGAATCAATCCTCAAGAAACCTCTATCTGCCGCACTGCCTAGACTTCAGAGAATGCTTTTAATACTGCAGAAGAACAGTTTTGACATAATGTATTGTCCAGGAAAAGAGTTGATTGTAGTAGATACATTGTCGAGAGCATACAGACAGACGAACACATCTGAGATGAACATGGCTAGTGAAATTGAGTGCTTTGTGCACATGATCATGTCAGATATACAGATTGCAGATACACAGTTAGAAGCAATAAAGACTGTAACTAAACATGATAATAAAATGACCAAATTATGAGATATGATTCAAAAGGGATGGCCAAATGATAAACATCTCATACCCTTTGAAATCAGACATTTCTGGAACTGCAGAGATGAACTTTCAGAAATGGATGGATTAGTTCTACAAGGAGAGAAGATTGTAATACAAGATGCTCTTCAGAAAGAAATGCAAAAAGAGTTGCTCAAAAGTCATATGGGCATTGAGAAGACAAAGCAAAGAGCAAGAGACATTATGTATTGACCTGGCATGAATGCACAAATTGCAAACATTGTTTTGAATCGTTCTACTTGCCAGGAATATAGAAAGTCAAATAAAAAAGAACCATTGTTTTCTACACAACAAACTGCACCATGGCAAATGGTTGGAACAGATTTATTTATGTGGAATAATTACAACTATGTCTTGACAGTAGACTTTTACTCCAGATATTTTGAAGTTGACAAGATTTTATTTTCTTTAATCGGTTGAATTTGGTATGCATTTTACTTCAATATTGGTGATGGAAACCTTATGTGCGCAGAAATGCCCAACAGCAGTGTACTCATTGTTGAGTTTCTTCTTTTTCCGCCTATAAAATAGGATGAACAAAAATGGGTTACTGTAGACAACACCCCTGCCAATCTTAGATTGAATATTCATTTGCAAATGTAAATGATAACAGCCATTTTTTTTCTTCTCATTATCCTCCTGGTCTGTGTTTAGGGGCAGTTATTAAAATGTATGTCCATGTGGTCAGATAGGTGCATTTGCACAAATTAAATGAAATGTTAATTGTTTTTCAAAATTTAATATTAAAATAATTTAATTAAAGTCTATTCAGTCTTCATTGTTGAATGCTCTGCACCTTAAATGTGACCAAAAATTTCAAAAATGAAAATCGCTAAGGTCAACAACATGTTGCAACCCGGTTCTTACAGTAAATAAAATTCATGCTGGTCATGTTGGTGTTCAGTTCTGATTATTGCAGAAATGGTGTCATTTGTTAGAATTTGTTTCCTTCATTTGTTTAAATGGCAGTTATTCACTTTATTTGGATTTTCATACATCCATATTCCTTTGAAAGATCATTATTTACTTGTCCTAAGAAGTACATATAGCAATCAATATTTGTGTATATGGACATTTTTGGATGAGATTAATCTAAAGGTATTATCCAGTACAATTTGGATAAAATGTTGTGAAATGTGATGTCACAATGAAAGGTATGCATGTTAATAAACAAATTTGCACTACCCTATAATGTGAATTTTAGACTCAGTGTGTTCTTTTCTTGATCCATTTAAGTCCCTGGGCACCATTGTACAAATCCATAGTGGTCAATTTTGTTTGTCTGGAAGTTTCTTGAGGACAGTTAAGGCGCACATCATTCAGTAATCAGGATTAAATGGACTTTGGTTAAGCAAAATTAGTATTGTATTTTAAAATGACAATTTATATTTAAGATTAGTAACTGTGCATAAATGACCTGTGTGCCATATACTTTAGAAACAAAATAGGCTAAAAAACTGAAATATATATTGGTATACACACCAAAATTATGATTTTTATTTGTTTGAATAATGATGCTTATCAAAATAAACTTTGATTTAAGTGATATGAGTACGAATTACAAACTTGTTACCAATTTTTAGCATAATTTATGTAATGATGTCACTCTGTCATACTTGATTGGATAGGCATGATAAATTGCAAATCATATTGCACTGGATGCGAGTGAAAACTATCAAATTACACTATACTATATATTTACATATACTGTTAATGATATAATTTTGGGTATTTAAAAAAAATATTGCATATCATTTAATTAAATTACTATTAGTATGATTGAATAATTATCTGATTGTCAAAATGTATAGGTTTATGGTTAACAGCTTTCCAAATATTTGACAATAGTGAAACATGTATTTATACACTGCTTTTGTTGATATGACAGTAGATTCCAATTTACAAAATCAAGATCAAGATTTTCAAAAATAATAATCTAATTAATTAACCGCATTAATTACTTTATGTACATAGTACATAATAAATAATGACAAATTTATCTGGACTAGACATATGCCAGAAATCACTCTACTACAGGACAGACAAAAGTGTCAAAATAATTATATCAAACTTGTTCATTCCCAAAAAATAGTGACAAACTTGTTCATTCCCAAAAAATAGTGACAGACTCACCTGCATTTGTCATTAAGAACTCTGTGAGAAACAAGAAATGGGATAAGACATGTGTTCATTGAAATATACCAATTTATTAAGACATTATCATAATCTAATGTGGATTCATGGTGTGTGTGTGTTTAATTGATATACATGTATTCCAATAAATAGAACATACACATGTTATGGAAATATTTACTGATTTATGTAAAGGAGAAGAAACATTTAGCATGAATATATACAAGAAATCTATTCATTAGAACATAACTTTTAATTAACATATGACCATATTTGAACCAATTAGAACGTAACATTTAATTAACATATGACCATAATTGAACCAATTAGAACATAACATTTAATTAACATATGACCATAATTGAACCAGTTAGAACGTAACATTTAAATAACATATAACCATAATTGAACCAATTAGAACATAACATTCAATTAACATATGACCATAATTGAACTAATTAGAACATAACATTTAATTAACATATGACCATAATTGAACCAACTAGAACATAATATTTTATTAACATACTACCATAATTGAACCAATTAGAACATAACTTTCAATTAACGTATTACCATTATCAAATCATGGATTTGTGTAGTTTAATTCCTGTATTCTGTTGGACAGAATACTAGTAAATACATGTTTATACATTTCATCACAGAAATTATCATGTTACAAGAAATAGGTTCAATTAATTAACACACTACCATAATCCAACAGCTGATTCATGGTGTATCTGCTTGATTGATGTATTGAAATAAACCTAACCAGAAACAACAGAATACCTGATTCTCACATTGTAACACATTTACATACACAACAGCCTGTATTGTGGCACATCTCAAACAAAATCTCTAGTATAAAGTATATTTCAAGGTTCAGGTTTGGATATTTTGGCAGTAATTGTCACAGTGCATACATTAATTTTTTTGCTTTCTTGTCAAGGTTGAAAAAACCCTTTATTATTGTTACTCCATATTGAAAATCTTGTAGTCACTTCTTCTCCTGAAGTGATGGTCATATTTGCATGTGGTTTTCACCAAAGTCTTCTAATGACATCTAGTTTGTCCTAAATGAAAATGCTGCTGATATTACATGTAATAAGGCCACAGCAGCATATCTCTTAAGAATTGCATGGATGGTTTCAACACTCAACAGTTAAAGAGAAGAAATGGTCTTATCTTGAATTCATGGAAATTCTTTTCGACAGTAGAGAATCATCCCCTACAAGAGACTCTTGTTTCTTTCATGTTAGTGATATGATTTTTGCGATTTGCACTTTCAGATGAAGTAAAAACAATTTTTTTTTGTAGTTAAATATGTTTAGCAATGGCCTATCATGCTCAGACTCGGAGAGGCAAGAACACATACGAGGGGTCTAAAGAGACAAAGTTAGCCATTATTGGAGAGTATGTAGCCCCTACAGCACCTCCTTCTCAAGCCAATACAAGACCAAGTAGCAGGTAGGACTGGGAATGGATGTGCAAATGTGAATTTAACAGATATGCAAACACTATATCAACAGCATTTGATGGTGTCATCATCATTGTCAGCTTTCAGAATTTACAGCAAACCCATGCCACAGACTAGATCTCTAGCAATTTTAAGAAGTGGAACAAGAAAAAATGCATTTTTTAAAATGAATCTGTTTGCTACCGTTAGGATAAAAATGTATGTTTAATGTTCAAGAGCCACTTAAGAATTTATGTAATGGTTTGTGATTTTACCTTTCATACAAAAAAGCATATTCTGAGAGATTTATTTCTTTAAATGAAATGGAAGTAGAGATGCCTTATTTAAATGAGATAAATTCAGTAACATTTCTTGTAAAAAAAAGTTCTAATGTTTTGTCTTAGGCTGTCTTTAGCATTTTTAACAACTGCTTTTGCACTGAGGTCATCATTTGTATTAATTTTCCAAGTTTAATGGTTGTTACCTTGAGTTGTTTCCAAGTTTAATGGTTGTTACCTTGAGTTGTTTCCAAGTTTAATGGTTGTTACCTTGAGTTGTTTGAAAATCTAGTTTTTCCTTGAATTCTGAATGTGTAATAATTTCATTTATAAATCAGTTTTTATACTTGAAAGTTGCTGAAAAGTACATGTATAATAGAAATGAGAATTAAATTTTCATGTAATATAGGTCAAACCATTGGTCAGTTCAGATGCTATAAATTTTGTCATTGGGTACTAATGTGGAAGACATGGGTAGTAATATCTTGATATGTTACTGATTTTAAGTATTTAGTTTGCTGTGATTTTGTAGTACTGGAGAATTTGACCCAGATCAAGAGAGTATCCAGGATGTGCTATCCCGACTGGACAGCTACACCCAAAACTGGCCATCCGAGGGTCCCCTTGCTTGCACTTCCTGTGAATGCCAACATGAGGACCAGTCAGAAGTCTTTAGTAGAACAGTGAGTAGGGCACATGGCAGTGAAGAGGAAGAGGACAGCTCAGATGATGAAGGTAAAATATGGACAAGTTTTGGAGATGTTGAAGCAAATAATGCAGCATAACCTTTTGTGTCTTGCTCCAAAATAACTACTAACCCACCTTCATCATTGGTAATATTAATTCTCAGTGTTTTATTTATATAGATAAAGAGAGACATTCTTACCTTCCTTGAAAAGGCCTGCTTCAAAGAGAGACACCCTTACCTTCCTTGAAAAGGCCTGCTTCATTTCCTCAACCTCTTTAACCTTTTCTAATTTAGAGTATGCCAGTTGCTAAAGAAATCTTGTAAAAAAATCTGTCTGTAATATCAGTAATTCATTACCTTTTACAGTTGCATTGTTTGCCTTTCTGGGAAAAAATTGCATACATCCTTTAAAGAAAATTACATCCTCTCATTAGATCAAATGTTCTAGAAATCCAGAACTCGAAAGAACACAGACCAAGTCTGTCCTCCATGTTGTTGGCCCATCTATATAGGGGTCTCAGTTACCTGAGCTTCCAGGTTAAATATGCATGAAGTTCACAAAGGACACTTCATTTCTCCCTCTAATGCACCTCACCAACCCCAGTGTAGTAGTCAAATTTCTCCCTGTTTGAAAATTTCACAGGGGAAAGAATCAGCTAGCCAATCCTTTCCTATGGGGAAACTGGCTAGCCAATTTTACCCCATCCAGATGAAAGTTTTTCCCCTGAGGAAAGAATAAGCTAGGTGATTCTCCCCCTCTCCAAGTACACCTTTTATACTTTAGAACAATTAATTAGCAAAACTAAAAACAGATAATAACTTATTTTAAGAATTTAATAAAAACAAATTCCACATGGAAAATTAATATTTTTGTTTTTAAAACTAACCATATTTAAATAAATATTTGTGTTAGAACCTTCCATTTTAACAAGAAATATATTAATGCCCTTTCGTCATTAATTTGGTTGATATGGTTTTATTACTTTTTTAAGTTCTCACTTGGAAGAAATGTGATTGTCCCAGTTTGACAGCTTTTATTATCATGTGTAAAGTTAGATAATTTTATTATATTGAAATTTGTAATCAAACAGAAAACAATGAGAATTTTTCAACCAACTTTTCTCAGGTATTCTAGGTGATCCTTATTGTATGTACATTTAAGGAAAATGTCATGGGTGTGATGATTACAGGTGAATGTTATTGTTCTAACTGATGTTTGGGTGTTCAAGGGATCAAGAAAGGGTGATGTAATTTGAAATACAAGTACAGACATTAAACTTTTATATTGTAAAACTCACTAGAAATGTCATCTATTGAGTACATAGTAATTATCACAGATCATTCCAGATCTTCCCTAAAGGAAATTATTCTTTAATCCCATTTATAAGAGCATCTAGTTGCATCAAATCTAGACATAAATAACTTTGAATATCCTTATTACTTCTTGACTCACAATTATTGACCACAAGTCATACATTGACATAGTATTGTATGTTAGTGATGGCACCTATCGGTACTCTGCAAATCTGGCAGCTATCAGAGATTGCAACATATTCTCTTATGTGTTGGTAAACATTAACAAACATGGGGAGTTTCTTGGTCAAAGTGTATGTGTTGGCAAATATTAACAAACATGGGGAGTTTCTTGGTCAAAGTGTATATGTTGGCAAATATTAACAAACATGGGGAGTTTCTTGATCAAAGTGTATGTGTTGGCAAACATTAACAAACATGGGGAGTTTCTTGGTCAAAGTGTATGTGTTGGCAAACATTAACAAACATGGGGAGTTTCTTGATCAAAGTGTATGTGTTGGCAAATATTAACAAACATGGGGAGTTTCTTGGTCAAAGTGTATGTGTTGGCAAATATTAACAAACATGGGGAGTTTCTTGGTCAAAGTGTATGTGTTGGCAAACATTAACAAACATGGGGAGTTTCTTGGTCAAAGTGTATGTGTTGGCAAACATTAACAAACATGGGGAGTTTCTTGGTCAAAGTGTATGCGTTGGCAAACATTAACAAACGTGGGGAGTTTCTTGATCAAAGTGTATGTGTTGGCAAACATTAACAAACGTGGGGAGTTTCTTGGTCAAAGTGTATGTGTTGGCAAATATTAACAAACATGGGGAGTTTCTTGATCAAAGTGTATGTGTTGGCAAATATTAACAAACATGGGGAGTTTCTTGATCAAAGTGTATATGTTGGCAAATATTACCAAACATGGGGAGTTTCTTGATCAAAGTGTATGTGTTGGCAAACATTAACAAACATGGGGAGTTTCTTGGTCAAAGTGTATGTGTTGGCAAACATTAACAAACATGGGGAGTTTCTTGGTCAAAGTGTATGTGTTGGCAAATATAAACAAACATGGGGAGTTTCTTGATCAAAGTGTCTGTGTTGGCAAACATTAACAAACATGGGGAGTTTCTTCGTCAAAGTGTATGTGTTGGCAAATATTAACAAACATGGGGAGTTTCTTGATCAAAGTGTATGTGTTGGCAAATATTAACAAACATGGGGAGTTTCTTGGTCAAAGTGTATGTGTTGGCAAACATTAACAAACATGGGGAGTTTCTTGGTCAAAGTGTATATGTTGGCAAATATTAACAAATATGGGGAGTTTCTTGATCAAAGTGTCTGTGTTGGCAAACGTTAACAAACATGGGGAGTTTCTTGGTCAAAGTGTATGTGTTGGCAAATATTAACAAACATGGGGAGTTTCTTGATCAAAGTGTATGTGTTGGCAAATATTAACAAACATGGGGAGTTTCTTGGTCAAAGTGTATGTGTTGGCAAACATTAACAAACATGGGGAGTTTCTTGATCAAAGTGTATTAGAAAGAAAAAAAATGCAAAAATCTGCCAGAAGTGAAATTTCGATAAAAGAAATAAATCTTTTAAAACCTTTCAAGAGGGAGTTCTTGTTCTTATGAATAATGCCAACAAAATAAGGAGATTTTGCTGCAAACTGGCACCATGATGGGTGGGCCCTTATGTAGTAAAAGATGTTCTTACAATAATAACAATATAATAATAATAATAATATTAATAATAATAATAATAATAATAATAATAACTGCTAGTTAAGTACATGTGATTTCTATAAAGCACTACAGTATCAGTAGGGACTTTTTCAAAGAGTGCAGAAAAGTGCATTGACACTTTTGTGTTCATTTTTCTTTGCACAGATGCATCTTTTTATTTTTTGTTTCATTTAATTATGGTAATTTACATTTCTGTATACAGTATAGTGTAATGCCAGGTGTTGACTCGTGTAAGTTTCTTTGGTGGGAATGGAGATGCTATTCTACTTGCAGAGAAAACTATGCTGCATTCTAATTCAACATTTTTGGGATTGAACAGATTGTTAAAATATTTATTGTTGTGGTTTATTTTTTGTGTAAGTTATTGTAGTTATGAAAATTTACTAATTTCCATGTATCATGTTTAAACCTAACATTCCATTTATTGTATTTTCTTTTGAGTGATGTTATTAAAATAATGAACACATACTTTTCATTTCCTTTCTGTCCTTTTGTAAGTGAGGGGTTCCTGAGTTTATGCCAGGGACTCTAAGAAATAGTCTGGGGACTCCTGAGTTCCATGAGTGAAGAGTCTAGTACTCCTCATTACGAAAATCTGTTGAGAGCATTGAACTGCACATTAGCCATCCTCTTCCTTCTGGACATATTTGTTGAGGAGAGCTTCTTTATCAGATCAGAGTCACCTGACTATTCATTATTTGGTGGCCTGTTGTCAACTGGGCACCAGGTACCAGGCATCAGTTTGCTACCCCCCCATTTGTACAGGGACAGTGATCAGGTCGAGACCTTTGAACCCATTTGCCTGCTAGTGACTAACCCTGTTGGGAAGAGTGAGTCAGCATACACAAATCGAGCTTGGGAAGGTCATTCAGTCAGCACCTCCGTTACAGGTTGTAAAGAAAGTGAATTGTCCTTCCATTTATGTTGCCATGGACACAGGTTTTGGCAACAGAGGAGTGCTAATGTTGTGAGTCATAGACCTACATTATTTAATTTTGTGGGGGCAGACAGGAAAGATGGAGAATTCTTCTTCCCATAAATGCTTGAGGCAGGTTAAGAATTGTTCTAGTCTTCCTGCCAGGTACGCTACTAGGGAAAGTCCCATTGCTCTATGTGAGGTGTTGAGGGACATGGATACTCCTATTCCAAAGTCTCCTCCTCATAGGCTGGAAAGGGCTGCATCCCAGGGGTGAGAGCAGGATGAAGATATCCTGTCAGTCCTAGTTGATTAGTGAGTTCACCGAATAAGAAACTGAAACGATGCCTTCTCCCATTTTGTCCCCCACCACCTCCCACCCATTGACTTAGGCAGTGAGGATGAAGAGGTCTGGTTCACTGATAATGTGCTGCCTTCTTCCCCAGGATTTGTGTTCCAAGCCCTTGGGCTCAGAGGACAAGAAAATTCTCTCTCATTTGGAGAGACACTCAGGTCTGCAAATATCTTTATTTACTACCATACTCAACTATGGTTAACGAGCTCTCATGAAGTTTTGTAAGGGCCAGGAGTTTGCCAGGAGTTTGCCAGGCAGCATCATTAATAGTCTAGTCCCTAAACTGTGCAGCAATTTTAAGGTCCCTGTTACTAGGTACAGAGTGCGCTCTTCTGTCTGGCTCCTCAAGCCTCCCCCTAATCACAAGTAAATTTTACATTATTACAATACAATTTATTGCCTTATATCCCATGTACGATGACACTTGGGTAGATAAATATTACATGATTACAATTAGTACCCCCAACCCAAAACCCCTTTAATTTTCCTTACAAATACTACATAGTTTAAATTTGTTCTTAGTATACTTTGAATATTTTGAGTACTGATGGAATGATAAGAAATGCATGATCATGATGTATATGGTCTTATATTTATGGAAAGTGAAGATTGTGCCTCTTTACCACAGACATTTTAGGCTGAAGCACTTGTTTTTATTATCAGACCTTTCTGTTGATAATTGAAATGTATATAGATCTAATATTACATCTTGTATACTGTAAATAGTTGCTCATAAGTCAAGTGCAATTGCAAATAACAAAGATCCTAATCCGCTTTAGAATAATGCTCCTCTATATTGTTTGTTCAACTGATTACTCCTAACAAATTGCACAGACCCATATCTGCCGGTGCATTATGGAATGGCAAATCAGGGTCTGTGCAGGTTGCAGTTTTAAGTAAATATTTATGGTACTTGTATCAAAGTTAGGAAGATGCTGTGGTCTTGAAACCTTTTTGTTTATAAAATCCCAAATAAAACAACTTTTACATCAAATCACAACTACAGTTTGAATTAAGTTCAGATATGTCTGTTTATCACACAGTCAGTACACTTTGTCTACAGTATGTGCAGTTTCATATTTTTGATATTATAACATGTGAACATATCACTTTATGTGGTTCTGATTGATCCAAATAAGCCCATGAACAGTATTGTGCAGTATTCTCTTTACTAATTGGCTGTGATTGTGGGAAAACTTTTTTAACCTTGCCTTCTGGAATATTTTGTTGTCATTGAACATTTTGGCTGCCACTTTTTGATTCCATTCACAAAAAGAATTGGGGGAAAAATGGTCTCATTTGTCTGAAATTGCAGGGACTTGTTATGTCATGTATAACATATCATAACATGAAAAATGGATTAAACCCCAAGACAAAAACAATAACAACAACAAGTAAAACTATGGGTATTGCTCAGTTCATAGCAAATGTGTAAGCTGGTGTTGGGGTCAGTAAACCTGAAGCATCGAACCCACCTGATACATAAATGTTGTTTAAATGTTAACTTATAGGAATAAAAAATCTCACCTCTGTTCACAGAAGAATGTGGACATAAACCGGTCTTCAAACTGACAGAAGTTTATCCAACCACTGCATATTTACATGGTAAATATGTGCTGCAATTCCATCTCAAAATGAAATTTGCTTACGTGTTCTGTAGTCTGCTGTTCCAAGCAAAATGCTGCAAATATCTGGTCACAAATACATTACAGTAAATATTGGACTTTATGCATCCAGGAAACCTTCTTTCAAATGAATATTACAACAGTGTAATGTTTAGTTGTGAAAGTGACATGTTAGGTTACGTAAACATGGACCATCTACTCTACTGTATTCTAACCGGTACTATATCAAACAACGTGACAACATGAGCATTGGACATTCTGTGTTGAAAAATGTTTTTTTCTTGTGTAAAATGTTCTGTTTTGTCTGTGTAAAATGTTCTGTTTATTCGGAAGGATGCTTGTTCTTTGACTTACAGATTGTAAGAAAAGTATAATCTACTTTTAAACATTAATACTAGTTCAACTTTGTTTGGGACTGTTTTATGCACAACAAATGAAAGGTGCAATGTCTATCAGAATGAACAAACTTATTCAACTTTCTATCTAAATAATTTCCACTGAAATAAAAACTGTGATACAAAGAATCTAAAATGGGTAATAATTCAGTATTAAATTTATGAAACTCGTTGAATAATGTCTAGTTTTTGCTTGCAAAAGCAGGACATGATTCAACTCGTTTAATAAATTTAATATTAAATCATTATCCATTTGAGATCCTCTATATATAAAATTAAGCATATGTGCAGTGATGGAGATATGACAACATTTATTTTGTTATTTGGTTGTCATATATATATATATATATATATATATATATATATATATATATATATATATATATATAGATATAGTAGAGTTATTTCAGCAGTGTTAATGCAGTAAATTGTTAAGGTATTATTTGTCTCCTAATCTATTTATTTGTTTTATTAGCAGATTGACAATTAAAATGATAACAGAATGTAAATATTGAAATATTGTCAAATGAGTAAAGAAAATAGTTACTATATAAAACTTGTAATAAGTGAATATTGAATCTAGTAGTAAAATACATGGATATATACGTAGTCTGCATCTACATATGTTGATTTCAGAGTTAATACATGTATATATATGTGTGTGTGTGTGTGTGTGTATAAATATGTATATATATGTGTGTAAATTTGTATGTGTGTGTATGCGTACATGCTGCAAATGGTTACAATAAATATACTCTCTCTTTCTGTCTCTATCTGCTTGTCTGTCTGTCTGTCTCTCTCTGTCTCTCTGTCTCTGTCTCTCTCTCTCTCTCTCTCTCTCTCAAACAACAATAAAAAAGAGTGAGAGAGAGTTTCAACTTTTATTTTTCAGGCGTTTCCTTAGAAGTGCTCTTCAAGATGTTTAGAAAGTTTGAGTCATCTAACATCACTACATCCCAAAACAAAGCCTTGCTTACACTAGTAAAGGGCTACAGATGTGAGCAGTCCCTAGAAACTGAACAGCTCAAAATGGTAAGCTTTTGAAAAGTTTTATTTTTAAATTTTTATCAGTTATTTTCAATGAAAATAGGAGGGTGTATTCTGTGACAGATTTGTACATCATTGTCACATCCCGGAAATAAACACATTGGAGGGAGGGGAGATTGCTGTAGTTTTGGCAAATTCTTAACAGAGTATAATGTTTTTTTATATATATATATATTTAAGTATATTTTATTCATTAGTGCTTTAATATTTAAAAATGAATTCTACATGTGTACCTTTGTTTTTTAAAGAATTGTTAATGCTGCCTGAAATAACTTTAGGTAGTTTCCAGATGTTAGGTCTTTACTAGTGAATGAGTATAAATCATTCAAATTTACATAGTTCATAATTTTTTTGTTTGCTTTGTCATGTCTCAAGGTCTTAAACTATGTGACGTAAAGAAGAGAAACCAACATGTTTAGTTAAATCAACAAATAATTATTTAAGTTACAAAGTGAAAAGTTTAGAGAAACTTACAGTATTGCAAATTAAATCTAAAATAATCCTAAATACTCTATCACAAGTCCAAAATTATAGAATATTCCAAATGAATTCAGTAGTCTTGAATGTCCCGATGCACCAAGAGCCTAGAATGTCCTCTTGTACCAGGAGTCTTGAATGTCCTAATGTACCACAATGATAGATTCCAGAATGTCTTTGAATGAGTTTTCAATAATCCCAAAGAATTGTTTTGGTCCAAAAGAATAATGAGCACTTTGTAATTCCAGTGAATAGTTTGAACAAATAATTCTTCTCAAATTATATCTGAACACAACTATTTAATGATTCTAAAGACTGATCATAAAACTGGAATGAATACTTGTTTATGAAGCCTCTGTTTGCACATATTTCACTTGACCTAAGGTGCAATTGAATCTTGAATTCCTTGGATGACAGTCATTCCTGATAGGAAAATTCCATCTAATTGTAAACAAGTTTGTTTCTAGAATATTCCAAACTTAAAAATATGTGTCAAGATATTATATACAACTTACAATAATGGACAAAAGCTAGCTAAGTAACCTTGTTGTTTACAAATGGCCTTTATACACAATATAGATACAGTGTGACCCCGCTATAGCATGCTCCATTATAACACAAATTCAGATATAACACGGTTGTGGTGTGGCTCCCAAAATTTCATATACAGTGTACATGTATTTTTCTCATACACGAAAAAAAAAATCTTTCTTAAAAGTACCCCACCAAAAATGTAAAAAGTTTATTATCATTTTGGGAAAGAGATCGCACATGAATAATACAAGACAATCATGGCATGACTCCTGAAATTTTGTATGCATTTATCTCATTCTTGAAAAAATAGTTGTTTCTTCTAAAAGTATGAAAAATAACATGCAAACATTTTATTCAGGGATCATGCAGGGCTTTGCCAATGTCACAAATTGTGATGTTTTTCCTTATTGGCAGCAAAATATACCATCTGGTGATTTTTTTTATTGGGGACATTGTTGGCTGTTTAAACTTGTATATACAATCAGTGGTTTGGAGTGGAGAAATTCAGAGGCCCCATGAAAGGAAGCCGCAGACTTTATATAAAATGCACTGAAATTTATCTATTGTTACATAAACAAATTCTTTGTCCATATTGACAAACCATCTTAACAGTGCATTGTTATATGATAATCTGCTTATGTTGACATCCAGCATGAATACTGTATGTTGTGAGATTTCCGCTTTTTTGTTGTTGACATTTCTGGTAGCAGAGATCAACCGGGTGAGGCATTATCTTATAATCTATCTTTCATTGGATTTTTGGCCGCTTGCTAGTAATTAATATATTTACATAGACTGACATTTGTATGAGGATGTTAATAAAATTCCTCTTCTTTTCACTCAGAATTAAATCCTTCAGAACACTCACATTTTCTTTAGTAATCCCTGTCATCAGACCAGAACACATATGTCTCTATTACCCGTGGACCCCTTTTTAAATTTCTGATGCATGCATGGAAGGCAGCATCACTCCACAACCACAAATGTAAAAAAAAAAAAAAAAGATCTGTTCTATTCAATAGGCAGAGAGGAACAGTAACTACAATCATCAAAACAACGGCCAATTCCTTTTTAAAAAATGTACCCAGATAAAAATACTTTGCTGAAATTTCAAAGAAGACAGATTGCCTTTGAAGCACCTATTGCTATGAAAATATACTAAGCAACTGGAAAAATAAAATCAGTCTCAGTCATGCAGTACAATTATTTGATGTTGCCACCACAATAAGAAACAGGCATTTGTTTGGTTCTCCAAAACTATCCATTAGTGGTGACTTCAATAATGCATGCAACCTTCATCAAAGAAAACAGACTACAATCTTCAATAAAAACAAAGAACCTTTCTTCAAAGAAAGGACAAAACTTAAACAAAAACATTGGAATCTGATGGATTCTTTCATTTTCCAACATAACTGCTTAAAATGCAAACTAACTTTTACCAACTTGGGATGTACTGAAAAGTACATGTGCTTCATCATTTGTTATGTGATTGTGCTTTTTTTCCCCGCTGAATGCAGACCTATATGAACTGTGACAAAATTATTGAATATTTTAAATCTCTCTGTGTGCATATTTTTGATGGAATTAATTGTATTGTTGATTCAGTGTGTGTAAATCCTTGAGACCAGCATCAGTAGTTGGTTGGATTAGACATTAGACTGTCACAATATAAATCCTTGAGACCAGCATCAATATTTGGTTGGATGAGACATTAGACTGTCACAATATAAATCCTTAAGACCAGCATCAATAGTTGGTTGGATTAGACATTAGACTGTCACAATATAAATCCTTAAGACCAGCATCAATAGTTGGTTGGATTAGACATTAGACTGTCACAATATAAATACTTTAGACCAGCATCAGTAGTTGGTTGGATTAGACATTAGACTGTCACAATATAAATCCTTGAGACCAGTATCAATAGTTGGTTGGATTAGACATTAGACTATCACAATATAAATCCTTAAGACCAGCATCAATAGTTGGTTGGATTAGACATTAGACTGTCACAATATAAGTCCTTGAGACCAATATCAATAGTTCGTTGGATTAGACATTAGACTGTCACAATATAAATCCTTTAGACCAGCATCAGTGGTTGGTTGGATTAGACATTAGACTGTCACAATATAAATCCTTAAGACCGGTTGGATTAGACATTAGACTGTCACAATATAAATACCTTGAGACCAGTATCAATAGTTGGTTGGATTAGACATTAGACTGTCACAATATAAATCCTTTAGACCAGCACCAGTGGTTGGTTGGATTAGACATTAGACTGTCACAATATAAATCCTTGAGACCAGTATCAATAGTTGGTTGGATTAGATATTATACTGTCATATTTTTGATGGAATTATTTGTATTGTTGATTCAGTGTGTGTAAATCCTTGAGACCAGCATCAGTAGTTGGTTGGATGAGACATTAGACTGTTACAATATAAATCCTTGAGACCAGCATAAATATTTCGTTGGATGAGACATTAGACTGTCACAATATAAATCCTTAAGACCAGCATCATGAGTTGGTTGGATTAGACATTAGACTGTCACAATATAAATCCTTAAGACCAGCATCAGTAGTTGGTTGGCTTAGACATTAGACTGTCACAATATAAGTCCTTGAGACCAGTATCAATAGTTGGTTTTATTAGACATTATACTGTCTTATTTTTGATGGAATTACTTGTATTGTTGATTCAGTGTGTGTAAATCCTTGAGACCAGCATCATTAGTTGGTTGGATTAAACATTAGACTGTCACACTATAAATCCTTGAGACCAGCATCAACTGGTGGCCCTATTATGGATTATAGGTATAAGATTAATAAAAACTCAATAGGATTGACCACAATATCAAAACGGTCCGTTTCATTCTGTTGCAGATTCTGAGTGTTTTGACAAGCGTTGTTTTGCCAGTCCAGGAGGCCTGTCTGATACTGATGAGACAGATGTGTAATCATCAAGGCCATGTGGAGTTTTTTGTTCAGAATCATATTCTGGACTTCCTGTACAAAACATTGGCAGCGGAAGTGTCCAGTCCAATTCACAGAGCCTCACTTTCATTGCTGGAAATGGTATACTTATGAATTGCCATAATTGATATTAATTTGTAATAGATAATGTTGCAGCTGTTGCTGTAGTACTTATTGTTTACAGTTCAAACGATGCTTAAACACTTTACACATGAACAAAGATGCACAAAAGAAATATATTAAAATTGTTCACAATATATTTTTTGTTTTCCTTTATATAAGAAGGACAATAATGGTGCTATTTAGCCTTAGGTCAGTAAAAAAATGGGTACATAGTTGTAGAAAAATGTTTCAAAAGATTTATCTTATATAAAACTATTCATAAGACAAATGAGAGAAAAATCTGTATAATAGATTTTCAGTGGAATTAGTTGTGGCAAAGAAAACAAAGTTCAAGTGATTAAGTTTGTTGAAATCAGTGACAACAAAATTTCAATCACATGTCGAGCTCTGCATAAAATATGGCCAATATTACTAACAGCAGAAAAACCTTAAAAGCAAATCTCTTTTAACAAGCACTGAATATTATTTACAGGCTTCACATGGTCATTAAGGGTCATTGAAAATCACTTTTTATGTCTCAAGATGAAATATATCCTGTATTTACACATGAAAAGAAAATTTCTTTTTATTATGTATCAAACTTCCTTCTGAATAAAAGCTTTGAAGATTAAATTCACTTTGTAGTACACCATCCACATCCCCACCTTTTTCACCATCTACTCACCTCCATTTCACCATCCATACCCCCACCTTTTCACCATCTACATACCCCCATTTCACCATCCACACCCCCATTTCATAAGTTCATATCAATTTCAATCACATTTATTGGCTGATCAAAATAAAGGAATGAAAAAAATATGAAAAATACTTCACTAATAATTTTCACACTTAAGTATATAATAAACAAATATATTCGTGTACAATATCATTGTTAGAATATATTTTACTATTCTGACACTTGACAGCCATGACTCAGAATTTTCACTAGAAAGGAATCAGATTTTGTACCAGTTGTCTGTTGTAGATATTTTCCATCCCACACTTGAAGTCGTTATGGATAGAAATAAGTTTGGCAAGGTTCTTGCCCCTTCTGCTGAGAATGATCCGCAATGCTGGTGGGCAGCTGGATGTGAAGTATGCAGCATGTTGTGTTTTCAGGACCCTGTCTTCCTATGATGAGTTCATACCTATAATAATGGAGGATGTCCTTCCTGCCATTCTGCAACTCAGAAGTGCCAGTGCTAAGTTTAGGGTAAGGAAAAATGTGCTGGAATTTTCTGTAGATATTTAAGTGACTTTTTAACTCACTGTTGAATGCAAAGAACAAATATATATATGAAACAAATGCTAAGTTTACTGATCTGGTAACTTTTGGGGCAAAGAGAAATTTAATAAAAAAAGTGCTTCTGAAAAGTATATGGCTTATTTTAGATGAAGAAACTTTTTGTCAGGCTTACATATGGCACAATATTATTATTGCAAGTGTTTTAAAAAAAATATAAACCTTGAACTAAATAAAAGCAAACTTTCTGCTAAGTTCAAGCAAACACATTCATATGTTGTCGGGATGAGCAGTTCCTAGTAATTCATTCTGAACATATTGCTTTCTTTTCCAGGAAGTAATTCATTCAGAACATATTGCTTTCTTTTCTAGGAAGTAATTCATTCAGAACATATTGCTTTCTTTTCCAGGAAGTAATTCATTCAGAACATATTGCTTTCTTTTCCAGGAAGTAATTCATTCAGAACATATTGCTTTCTTTTCCAGGAAGTAATTCATTCATAAATATTGCTTTATTTTCCAGGTGTAATTCATTCAGAACATACACCTCTCTCTCGATAACTCACGCACAATGGGGTCCACAAACATAGACTGCACTATAAGCGAGGCAGGAGTTACTGAGGGACCTCCAAAAATTGGAATAAATCACTTTGACATCGAGAAAACCGTGGGGGGAGCGGCACTAGGGAACTGGGCTGTTTATTGACTGAATCCTCATTTTACATCGATAATAGTTTTTAATAATGTGTTTTTCTAATGAAGGTTTTCATTATTCTGTTTAAATAACATTTATTTTCAAAATGTCCAACATATGAAAGATTGTTCCAGCTGGTTTCAACAACCATCACATGTATGCGAAAAAAAATCTATGTATTATGTCACTGCTTTTTGCTTTCTTGATGAGACTGGTTCACATATTGATGTTTAATATTATCCTGCCAAATTGTGAGTCCACAGAGTAGCAAACTAGACTACTGTTGATACACCACCAAACAAGATTCCTTTTTTTCAAAAACATGCGACATTTATTTCGAGAGACAATTGTCTTTGTTGAAACTCAATTTTTGTATTGTTAAATTAGTACAATATTGATGCCATGATTTCATTGGAAGTAATAATGAAACTTCTTATCATCCTTGATGATATCTCTAAGTACCAGTTCAAGACTTCTCTGAAAGTCACTTGCCCACAATGGTCCGTATCTGTGAAATCAAGCTCTTTGTTTTACGAAATATTCATTGTGCTTGGCTGACTTGTTATTTTTGATAACAGTTATTAAAGAGTCAGTTAATTTAAGGTAGTTTTTATTACATACACAATAACATTTATAAGTGTTCGATTGATGAAATGAAGTGAGTTCACCCGACATACAACCGGGGCCGCTAGATTTTAAGTTTGTTGGATTTTCGTGCCTTTTAGCTTTTCTTTTATTCCACCTCCTTCAAAAGACATAATTAACGTGATAATACTAAGGCGGCCAGCTTTTAATTCAGTGCAACAATACAACAAATACTTCTGGAAGTCAGTTATCAAAACACGGCAGTTAATTATTTTCTCAGAGAAATGCTCGTGGACATAGCAGTTACAGTAGATTGATGCATTTTATGTTTAATTTCAAGAGGACACATTACATTTATGACAATTACACTTAAAATGAACTAAAAGATATAACTAGAACACAAATTTCAATTGATAAAAATTTTTTAATTTGTATTTATTTATTAAAGTACTGCCTCCACTCAGTGAATGTGACATTTTCATTGATCAAAATTTCTTTACATATCGTTAATTGCGGTGTACTAGGAATGTCTTTTGGAAAGAAAATGTAAAACAATTGTATGACCTATTTTTAAATTTGATATTTCATAGTGTTGATTAAAATTTCCAGGTCCTATCTACCGTTTTTGACAATAAAACAAGCGATACATCAAAGTTTCTGTTACCAATTTTGATCACGATTTTCTTCAAGTTTAACAAATTGGGATCAATTTTGGGGGTATTTTCTGGTATGAAAAATGTGATCTACGCCTGACCTCGCATCATAAGCGGGTTCACGAGTTATCAGGGCACAAGTTATCGAGTGAGTGGTGTACTGCTTTCTCTTCCAGGAAGTAATTCATTTGGAACATATTGCTTTCTTTTCCAGGAAGTATATGTGGAGATCCTGACCAATCTTGTCTCACACACTGACTGTATTCCTCCTGATCTACTGGACAGTAGTGCTGTACCAGTTGCTATCAGCATCATCAGAGAGGGACCATGGTAAGTAATTAGTATTTTTACACTGTGAGTGAAATTTGGCAGTCCAAAATTGCTAGTTGTGAATAATTATGACTGGCAGTCAGAGGAACAAATCTGGAAATTTTCATTTCTCAAGTATTTTGTTTCATGGAGAATTTGAATTGCCATAGGCAATTTTGACATTCAGTATCAGAGACATAGTTTTGTGAAAAATGTTGCTATTTATTCCAACTTTTTGGATTGGATTTTTTTCCCCCACATCTGTGTTTATTATATGCTCATTTTTGTCTCCTTTAAGTTTACATTGTCAGAATTGTGCAATATTTTTTTTATATTGAACACCTTCATATTGCACGCACATGCACAACATATGTGCCCAGTTGTAGTATAAGGTATTGGGATCTACTTTGTAAACAAGTCATGTACACTTATGTAGGAGACACTTTATGTTTTGGTTGATTAAATTTGTTTCTGAGTGAACTAAAGCAGCTGTTTTGTGGACTGCCACAAACCAGCTGCTTTGCAATATTCTATGTTAACTTTTTTGATAATTGCTTCGAATTTAGGCTAGTGATAGATGCCAGACAGGTCATAAAATTGCTCAGGTCCCTACAAATAGCATGCAAGTGACAAGGTGTCTTCTTTAGCTGGTAATAAGAATGGCAAAAAATATACTTACAGTTTTACATCCTGAATTTCCTCAAAATGTACTTTCTTAGTTCTGTAAATTTGACTAGTGCAATAACATCCTCCTTACTGCACTCAAAATGAAATGATCTGTAATAACCTGCATTTAGGGGGTGAGATGTGCATGATTGTATATGGTAAACACAATTCATACAAGCCACCCAATTTGGTATCAGTTTATTTTATATAAAATCAGTGCGCTACCAGTGAATTGCTCAAATGAGCTAACGTTAATATTTTCTAGCATCCTCTGTTTTGTTTACTTCGTCGATTAATAGTTAGTTGGAATAGTCTACATGTTTTGAGTTAGCGAAAATAGGGAGTATCATCCCAGCAACTGGCATCCATGATAATTTGATTAATGACTATTTCTAGTTAACTGTTTAAGACTGTACGATACATACTCAATGTGTTTATAGCCCCAGATGTTTCATTTGTATACATCATCACATATAAGTTTGGTTTTTCTCTTCTTTATTTCTTTGGTACATACACATGTTGACTACCCTGTCATGCGGTCTACCTCGGTAATATTGTAAGAGTGCATAACATGGTTTCGAACCATTGCTATGAACAACAGCATAACACGGTATGTGCTGTGAAATACAAAACTGCTTTTTTTTTTGTCTTTCTTGGGGCAATTCAGTTGCAATGTAGCAATGTGTAAAATATCCAGCTGGTAATTTCTGTAAATAATCATTGTGAAAATGGACTAAATATTCACATACAATACTAGCTCATGCTTGTTTGAATATTCCAACAAAAATTGTGGGTTTTGTTAGAACTGTGGGTTTTGTGGGCATTGTGGGTTTTGTTGGATTTGTGGGTTTTGTGGGCTCTGTTGGTTGTGGGTTTTGTCAGGAGTATATAAGGCTTTGTGGGCTGCTTGTGGGGTTCAGTCAGGTAGCAGCCATCAAACTAGGTGCATCACAGTTATTGTGAGTTTTATTTTTTTATTTTGTTCTGTTTAGTTTATTATAGAGTTATGTAACTTTAGGCAATATTTTGGACAGTAAATTTTTGTTAAAGTTTATTTAAGTACAAATAATTTTTTTATTTAAGTTATTTATTTTTTTTATTTTCAATTCCTTTCTTTCTTCCAAATTATATGCATTCTAGTCATTTCTAATTTATTTTTACAAGCAAACTAGATATTGTTATATCATTTGTTATTTGAAACTCAGTTATGTGGTTAAGTGAGTGTTGTCCTTACAGACCAATACTTTTATTTATTTCTTTATTTATTTTCTTTATTTAATTAGTTTTATGAAGCTAAAGACATACAGAGAAATTTCTCTACATTACAAATATATAGTTCCTTTTCTTAAATTATAGGTCCAACAAAGTTCTTAGGGAAATATAATGTCTAAGTCATTGAGTGTTTTCCTCACCAACTTGACATTGTAAATTCGATTCAACAATACTTGATTATTCTAGCAATCTATAAAACATAAGTTATGTTTCTATTTTATAATTTACTAGTTGTCTAAGTCATTGTGAGTGTTTTCCTCATTGACTTAGTCAAAGCAGTCATAGCTTGAAATCATCTCATTTCTATATATTGCATTGGTTTGCTTGGATTATTGTTGTGATTGAAATGGTCATAAATATGCAAGGAAAAAGTGATTTTTCAGACAGCTTGACTAAGAATGTTTTATACAAAAACTGCCTCATTTACAATTCACTTATGAAATATAATGCACGGTTCAGACTTTGTCAAAAATCTTTATAAGCTTGGGGTTTAAAGAGTTAAAATAGCAAATTTTGAAAGAAGCAAATCTTGATTCAAGACATTCAGTTGCTTATGCTGAATTCACTTGGCAATGTAATGGTTTTTCACTCCAAAATAATAAATCATTTTTAGTTATAATAAAAATATTTTGATCACATGGTTGGTCAGCTGATTTTTGGTAACTGATTAAAAACCCTGCTGTGCATTATCCTTTATTCCATCATATTTGAGGTACTGGAAATTTATTTTGAGGTCCTGGAGAGTCCTAAAATTTCACTTGAGGGGAAGTGTTAGAAACCTGCCGTAGAGTATGAAATATATAATGATATAGCTGACAAATTGGAGAACTAATGATAGGTATTAAGTTGGTAACTGTTCTATAGACCATAGAATATCCAGGAAAATCACTATGGATACATGAAAGCAAATATTCGACCAAGTATTTCTTATTGTCTCTCCCCCCCCATCTCAGGCCAAAGGTGCAGGGAGAATACAGTTATAGTACTTTGCTTCCGTGTATAGATGACATGGTTTTTTGAGCATCAGACCTGTCACATTCCTTACCCACAGGTTGAGGCAGAAGCCTATTGATTTTGGGGTTGCTGTGTTCAAGGTCAAGGTCATGGGAGCTAAAATGTAATTTTCCTTTGCACATTATAAGTCAACATTTATTGGCTTTTTTTTTCACCAAACATTATAGGTAGATTACACTTGGGCATAGGCAGCATCTTAATGATTCTGAGGCCATGTGGTAAAGATCAAGGTCACCGGAATGAAGATTGTAATTTGATTGGATTCAACTGAATAAGTCAGGTTTCCTGGGTCAATTTTTCATTAAACTTCATAGTTTACATGTAGGCAACACTATACATATTGATTCTTGAACCCAGAAGTCATAGGTCAAGGTTACATTAGCTACATTTATCAGGGTTTTTTCCCCACATTCCGTATTTATTGACTTCACATACACATTATATTTATGAAAGGGCAGTTTCCTGTTGAGTCTACTATTGATAAATCAGAGGTCAAGGTCACATGATATGAAATTATATTCTTCATGTCTGCATACTAACTGAACTTATATTGACCCAATTTTCACCAAATTTCATAAGTATGTTGCTCATGAGTGGTGGCATCTGCTTATCAATTCCAGGAGCCAATAGGTCTAATGTCAACATTACTGGTACTGATAATGTAATTTTTGTTAGACACACACACACACACAGACACAGACACACACACACACTTTTGTATGTGCACACACACACACACACACACACACACACACACACACACCTTCCAGCTGAATAGCATGGAGAGCTTACCATTTTATTTTGGTTCAAAAATTCAAACTTCAAGGTCATTGGAGTTCAGATTTTGAATTGGTGTATGCATAACAATATCAGGTCAAATTATAAGTGACAATAATTGCTTATTTGGGTCAGAATGTGCCATTTTTATGTCAATAAGCAATTTCCACTAGAACCACATATTTGGAGATGACCCCCAAGAAACATGGCTTTTAGTTACACACTTACTCCTATCAGTTTACTAATTTACAGTTTCGTAAAGCACATTATTTATGTTTTTAATGCGTGAAAGAACATCCCAAAGACCCTAGTATGTACCACATTCATAGCTGGGACACATGTATGAATGAACATCCACAAGGGCCCTAGTGTGTACCACATTCATAGCTGGGACACATGTATGAATGAACATCCACAAGGGCCCTAGTATGTACCACATTCATAGCTGGGACACATGTATGAATGAACATCCACAAGGGTCCTAGTATGTACCACATTCATAGCTGGGACACATATATGTCAGAACATCCCTGATGGCCCTAGTATGCACTATATTCATACTTGGGACACATGTATTGGCCCTAGTATGTACCATATTCATAGCTGTGACACATGTATGAATGAACATCCCCAAGGGCCCTAGTATGCACCACATTCATAGTTGGGACACATGTATAGGCCCTAGTATGTACCACATTCATAGCTGGGACACATTTATGAATGAACATCCTCAAAGGCCCTAGTATGCACCACATTCATAGCTGAGACACATGTATAAAGGAATATTCCCAAGGGCCCTAGTATGTACCACATTCATAGTTGGGACACATGTATGAATGAACATCCCCAAGGGCCCTAGTATGTGCCACATTCCAGTTTGGGACACATATATGAATGAACATCCCCAAGGGAACTTGTATGCACCACATTCATAGCTGGGACGCATGTATGAATGAACATCCCCAAGGGCCTTAGCATGCACCACATTCAAAGTTGGGATACATGTATAGGCCCTAGTCTGTACCACATTCATAGCTGGCACACATGTATGAATCAACATCCCCATATTTATTCTATTCCCAAGACAAGGTGTTAAGATATATATCTGAAGGAATGGTCAGATATGTGTAAGACTATCTTTAGATCAACATTTAAGGCATTCCAAATTGGACAACTTTATTTCTTTATTAGAATCAACAGTGTTAACTGGTTCTGAATATAAGCACTGTTACCGAGAACCAAATACAGGACAAGCTAAGAAGCAACTAAATACAAATAAAGCAAATATATATATAAATAAATGTAGAATAACACAGAAGTTGAAAGTGCTGTACAGATGGGTACTAGCAGAAGTAATGTACATGTATAAACTGAGTGCTGTTATTTTAAGCTTTGGATCAAGGTCATTTGAGTTGTAATTATGTTAATTTACATTTTGTAATAGCTACAGTTGGTGTGTGGGGTAATCAACCATTCTTTTGATGGCTATATTTTAGTGACAAGACAGCAGAGAACATCCTGTTTTTCATGATACATTTGCTGGTAATGTTTGAATATTTGTATTTCTCTGTTCTGTTTTTGGGTTACATTTTGTCAGTGAAATGCGTAGACATCATAATGTTTTAGCCAAAAGATTGAAGCCACCATGTGTTCGTGACTGTCAGAAAACTTTCTCTGTTATACATAATGTATTTCTGTAATGATAAACACAAGCCTTTTGAAAAGCACTTGAGCTACTTTTACAAAATTAAGACCAGTTTTTATTAAAGAAAACTTTGTCAAGTGATAAGTCCATTCCCCTTTATCTATCACATTTGAAAGGAAGGCCACAGGACTAATTGGGAGAAGTATTTTAATTATGCATGTTAATGCCTATTTTATCATTTGGATATTTTCTGTGTAGATATTGAGGCAGGATATTGGAATGGATATAATAATTGCTCACGTTGTAACCATGGTAACGTGTGTGAAAATACTGTAATATTGATATTTTATGATGATGCATGTCTTTGTTTCTTTGTGCTCTTTTTTAACATATTTTCATAAGTGTAACTTCTTCAGCATGTGTGTTACTTATCAGTGTTATAAATCCATATGCTTTAAATACTGAGAAATATTCATGACTAAGACAGTCATGTTATACAAATGCTGAGGAATATTTATGGCTAACATAACCTGGTACACATTTGTATTTCCAGGTGTGATGAGACTTCCATTGCATAATTTGTCCTGGAACACATTTGTAATTCCAGAAGTGATGTGACTTCTGTTGCCTAATTGGTCCATTGTTATCCCCCCAACCAAAGATGCATAGAATATAGCAATGACAGTGTCCATCCATAGACAGTGTGGTTTCCATGAAATAACTTTGGTTTGTTGTTGTCATTTTTCTCAAGACTCATATAAGACTTATACATAGGTTGATGTAGAAGCCTTTCAGTTATGGGACTGCTGAGTCCAAGGTCAAAATCACTGGAGCTGAAAATCTGTTTCATTTCTGCATGATAAGTCAAGCTTATTTTGATTAAGTTTACGCTTGGGTAGGGGTCACTACCCATTGAATCTGAGGCCAAGAGGTGAAATACCAAGGTCATTGGAGCTGACCTTTCAATATTTGGTTTCTGCTGTATAAGTCCTGTTTCCCTGGACCCAATTCTCAACAGACTTTTTAATTAGTCTACACTTTGGCAGATGTACCTCCCAATTGATTCTCAATGGTCAAGGTCACAGGAATCTAAAATTGTTACTTTGTGTTCCACTAAATATGTCTACCTTTCTTAAGTTTGACTGTTGTTTTTAAAACTTCATAGTTGCAATACATTTGAGGAAGTTTGATAGGCCCAGTTAATTTTTGCAACTTCATAGTTGCAATACATTTGAGGAAGTTTGACAGGCCCAGTTAGTTTTTACAATTTCATAGTTGCAATACATTTGAGGAAGTTTGACAGGCCCATTTAGTTTTTACAACTTCATAGTTGCAGTACATTTGAGGAAGGGCAGCTCTATATTGAGTCTGCTGTTGAGAGATCAAAGATCAAAGTCACTGAATATGAAATTGTAAATTTATGTTAATTGTACATTTTTTAATGGCTATTGTTTGACAGGGGAATCAGTGATTCTTTTTATGGCTTTTCTTCATAAATTTCCATTGTGTCTTGTAAGACTTATTTTGTCAGTGACAGTTTATGTTTTTCCTGTAATTTTATATATCCAGTTAACATTATGTTTTTAGTGGTCCCCAATGTGCTGCACTTCGTCTTCTATCCAGGCTCGCTTCCAGTGATCCAGGGGTCGCCACAGTGATAGGAAGCATGCAGCTAGTTCCCAAGGTTCTCTGTTGTTTAAAAGAGTCACAGTGCAGGTACACAGAATAACCAGTCCAAGGGCCATTAGAGTAACCTTAGAATGTAATCATTTCTCTTTGAATGGATCTCATGATCTTTTTAAGAAAAGGCAGAAGCCGTGTGACCCTGTCCATTGCTGCATTACTTTTTGTGCGCATGCAGTGATATACATATGCATGAGACTGCATTCACATGCTGTTCTGTGCAAGTCTACCACCTTTTTTAAACTTATACATGTGCATGATTTTATGCCCATAATATATTTTTGTAGTAATAAGCAGCATGCATTGAGAAAAGAGAACTTGTATGTTGATTCAAACAGCACGTGTGGAAATTAAATGTATGTTTTCATTCACTATTCAACTATTGAACTCTTGTTGTTTTTGTTGTCATCATTTTTTTACAATTATCTTCAAAAAACATTAGAATACATTTATTTCAAAATTATCTTTGTCATTCTGGTTTTTATTATCATATTTTGTGTGCATCATCATCATCATTATCATCACAATCATCATCATGACAGTGTAATATAGATGACTAATTTTCCAGAAAGGTGCGTGCCCAGGCCCTTGATGTGATGCGACCTTTGACCCAGAGTAGACGACTTGGACTGTGTAAGGATCTCATGTTGCAAGTCAGCAGTTATTTCATTGCACCCTTGGACCATGATTCATTAACAAGTCTATACCAAGGCTCAGGGGCAGTGAAGGTCAGATTTGAGGAAGAAAAAAGAATGTGGAGGGGATTTGAACATTTTATTGACTCTGTGATCAACATCTTAGATAAAGAAGGTTAGTTGCTACATTTTATTTAAAATTTTATTACATGAAAGTGAGTGTGATTATTTTCCTCTTATTGCATTCTGTTTACAGTTATTCACAATTGATGATAAAAAGGTTTAGTTACCCCATTTTTATATACCTGCTATAAGCAGACATGATTTTTCTCCATTTTAAAGCAGAATTTTGCTTTTCTCCTGACTTGAATCAGATTTTTCTTGATATAGTCTGTTTTTATATCATCTCCAATCTGGTTTTTTCTCCAATGACCCTTGTAAATCATTCATTCCATATATTAATTAGCAGATGACTGTCATAAAGAGTATTCTGATTAGTCAAAAATATAAATTCATCCAATGAATCTTTGTGTAATGGAAACTGATGGCAATGGAAAGAAGAAGCATGCTTGCAAAATATGGCATCCTGAGTTGTTGAGAGAGACCATGACATGAAAAGTTTAGATAAAGGTTTAAAAAACATATGGAAATGGGAATGGCTGGAGCAAAAAGTTGACAGAAATTTAGTTGGTCAGTTTATAAGAAAACAGAACATTTGAGGACTGGCATTTTGTGACCTCTGCAAGAAAGATCTGAATTACGGTAATAGCAGTTGGAAGAGTTTGGAATGGCACCTACAAAAGAAGCTGTATATGGAAAAATTGCAGCTCAGAAGGCATCTGGAAAAAGTGCAGTTAATTACTATAAGAAGAAAGATTTCTTGCTTGAGAGAACACATGTAGCCCTCTGTCAGAATATGTACACTGCATGTCACCAATACAAGCATGAGTTTGAAATGAAAAAGGCTCTTATTGAGAAGGAAAAGAAACGATTGCAGATTGAGCCAAAAAAGTCATTGGTGACAAAAGGAAGGCTAAAGAGATCTTTGCCAAAGCCACAAAACGAGCTCGACTGGCATATGAACAGGTTGTGTCCATTGTAGAAAAGGACAAGGGAATGTATGGGATTATTTGTATATTTTTGATGTACTTGGGTGTTTATTTTGCAGATTTATTATGAAAAGAGATAAGTATAATATACTTGCTGTGTAAATTGACAAATTATTGTGACTTAATTACGATGTGATCACTGACATGCACATAAAATAACTTCATCATCAATAGTATTGGAGAACAAATTCATGTGACTGATATATTGTGAAAGTATTGAAGTCAAGTTGAATAGTTTTGGTAAGTTTAGTAGTTTTTCAAATGATTATTTTGGTTTATTTTATGATATTAAGTTGCACCAGAGCAGTTTTTTATGAGTGTAAAATGCTTTTTTGGCCGGGGGCCTTTGGCCCCCTGGAACCCCGGATCGGGGGCGCTGCCCCTGAAGACCCCATTGGGGGAGGACTCCAAAACCCCCTTAACCGTTTTTCAGTTTTTTTTATGGAAGAACAAAATCATGTCTGTATAAGGTGCCAAGTACCACAGTTAGACATTGTCTGTCTGTCCATTTGTTAAATGATAACTTTAGTTCATGACTACTTACCATGGCTTTTACTTAGGACAAGAAAAACGGCTTTGATTTTGTGGGTCATAAAATTAAAGGTCACAGTCATAATAAACACAAACAAAGGAAATGAATTCAGTAACCTAACTTTGCTAAATACTACATGGTACACACAGCTGTGTGAATGGCTTGGTTGTTTGCAAAGGAAGTAAGAAATAAATGTTGAGGAAGACAGTTTAAAGTTCAAAGTTCAGTATGATGATGACCCAAAAAGGGAACAATGGTTTCTACATGAAAACATATGTTGTACACCATCTTTCTTCATTAAATTTCATGTATAGTTTGCTCTTGAGGCAAGGAATGAACTTGCTGCTTTTGGACTTTAAAAAAAACAAGATCAAGGTTACAATGAACCAATGTCCATGATTTAGAAATATTAGAATTTATGTCGTTAAAAGTTAGTTGTTTTATACGTTTTTTTAAAATATAATGGCCATTTGATATGCACAACATATTTTTGTCTTCAAAGATGGATGCAAGGCATGGTAAAGTCACGCACATGTTTCTTACCTTGCATGGCTTCAAACTTTACATCCAAAGAAGTGTCAGGACATTATGCCTGCACATATTTTCATAGCTACAGGTGTACGTACATGTGTGTATGTAATGTCCTTGAACTCCTCCTATACTATTGGTGCTATTCAAAAGATATACTATATCAATAATAGTAATATGAGAATAGATTATGCAATGCTTTGGAATTTTGATCTTGTCCCTGGGGGTGGGCTGATGTTGTAGGTATAATTTTGAATAAATTTCAGATAAATCAGCATGTCTTAACTGACCTATTGCTCTAAAATGTCTATTAGATCAGCATGTCTTACACTGACCTATTTCTCTATAATGCTTATTAGATCAGCATGTCTTGCACTGACCTATTTCTCTAAAATGTCTATTACATCAGCATGTCTTAATGCTGACCTATTTCTCTAAAATGTGTATTAGATCAGCATGTCTTACACTGACCTATTTTTCTAAAATGTGTATTAGATCAGCATGTCTTACACTGACCTATTTCTCTAAAATGTCTATTAGATCAGCATGTCTTAAACTGATCTATTTCTCTAAAATGTGTAGTAGATCAGCATGTCTTACACTGACCTATTTCTCTAAAATGCCTATTAGATTAGCATGTCTTACACTGACTTATTTCTCTAAAATGCCTATTAGATCAGCATGTCTTACACTTATTTCTCTAAAATGTTGATTAGATCAGCATGTCTTACACTGACCTATTTCTCTAAAATGTCTATTAGATCAGCATGTCTTAACACTGACCTATTTCTCTAAAATGTCTATTAGATCAGCATGTCTTACATTGACCTATTTCTCTAAAATATCTATTAGATCAGCATGCCTTACACTGACCTATTTCTGTAAAATGCCTATTAGATCAGCATGTCTTACACTGACCTATTTCTCTAAAATGTCTATTAGATCAGCATGTCTTAAACTGATCTATTTCTCTAAAATGTCTATTAGATCAGCATGTCTTACACTGACTTATTTCTCTAAAATGTCTGTTAGATCAGCATGTCTTACACTGACTTATTTCTCTAAAATATCGATTAGATCAGCATGTCTTACACTGACCTATTTCTCTAAAATGCCTATTAGATCAGCATGTCTTACACTGACTTATTTCTCTAAAATGTCTATTAGATCAGCATGTCTTAACACTGACCTATTTCTCTAAAATATCACCTAGTGCACTGTAACAAGGGTAACATCGTCGTCTTCATCACTGTTACTAGTCATGACATTTATTTGCTCATTAAACCAAATTATGGATTAGGTGTGATTATCATACCATTCTTACACCTTTGCTGTTTACTGATTAGAAATGAGATGCAACCATCAAGCCTTTGTTATTTAAATGACTGTCATTTGCCTGACTTCAGTCCATCTGCTGATAAAAGTGTTATAATTTTGCTAATTTTTTCAGATGGATCACACAGATGTTGTAGCCAGTTTAAATATTGCAACACATGAATATTATTAAAAGAATATATAATAATTAGGAATTTAGCCAGGGAAATTAAACTTGATTGTTTTAACAGAGATAAAATCCCATTTTATCTGAGAATGCAATAAACATCTTTACCATACGTATTGTCAATTACAATGGGACTGTCTAGCTGAGGGCAGTGACCCTAGGGAGTGAGAAAAAAATCTTATTTGCAGACTCGTGCCATGCATCTTGTTTCTGCTAGAATTATGGACGGGGAAAGTTTATTTTTATTAGAATCACAGACTTCAAATGGGTAGAGAGGTTTCTAGCTTTTGGATTTTTCTCAATCTCTGTGTTGAAAATTAGTTAGGTTCTAATTCCACAGAGAATTAGGGAAATTTCTTGTGTAATTTAACACAAGGGTAGTGGAATGTATATAATGTAAATTGTAAATAGACATGTAAATTGGAGATCTACTTTTTGGATTTATTTCAGAACCTGTCACTTTACAATACCATGACTAAGAAGTATGTTGCATACCAGACTCGTGTCCACTCCCCGCCTCAAGGTCAAGGTCACAACAAGAGAAAATATAAATCATATACCCTAATCCATGTATAACATTTGAAGCAATAAAGATCAAATCTTAATCAAACTTTAGCCTGTTATATATCTTCACTTGAAATTGCCTTTCATAGCCACAGCTCCTGCCATCAAAGACAACAAGGAGAATGTAAGTTAGTGACCTTTTTCAAAACACAAGTTGTCAATTTTTAGCTCAGACAGACATTTTGATGAAACAGTAACCAGGTCTACACTTAATCATTATAATGCAATTCCCAAGCTAATAAGTCAAGGTCATTGATGGCAAATGGTCATAAGACAAGCTTATCATGTGCCATTTGCAATATTCTTTCTTATTTTATCTTTTCTTTTTGACACTCAAGAAGCTGACAATATTTGGAGAGAAAAATATGTCAATATCACTGGTCACTGGCACATTTTGGGAGCCATGGATACACATATAATGCTTAAGTGAAACATTAATGTGTCCTTTCTATGTGTGTGGAAAGAGGAAAGTATATAAGAGTGTCCATAAATTTCAAAACAAATCTCATTGATTATTTGCTGAATCATTTCATTGTCCTGTAGGAAGGGTCCAGAGGGATGAAAAAGGTTCAGTGGAGAGGGTCCATCTGGCACCATGCATTGATGTGTGTCCCCGTCAACTAGGTCAGCTGAGTAATGCAATCCAGATTATACAAAATGTGTGTCTTTGGCCATTAGATAGATCCAAACTGGGATTCAGTGCGAATAAAATCAACATAGCTTCATTCACAGATGACCAGAAACAGAGGTAAAATACATACATGTTCAGACAAAGATAAACACATACACTTCCATTAACTGTTAAGATGGAGGAAATGAATGTGATCAATATGTTTTAGAAAATTTTAATAGCAACTGTCTGATTTTTCAAATCCAGTCTAACAATTAATGATATATTCGCTCTGGTCTTTTCAGCTTAATTCAGTCTGTTGCAGATTTTTCTATGAAATTTGCTGGATTGATCATAGTTTGGATAAACAGCTTAGATATAATAAAGTGCTCCCATTTCTGCAATGGATAACCAGAAGTCTTATTAATAAGAATGGAGTATATTCTTTTTTCAAGAAAGAACTGGTATGGTTAATTGGTTTTATGAGGTTGATTAATGTTTCTACTTTGAGAAAACAGCAAAGATAAATTTTCACATCCAGTCTTTTTCCTGAAAAGAACTTTTTTCTTTCATTTTTAAGATCCAGGCTGTCCAAAGTGAATCGAGGCTTGGCCCAGATGATGTGGGATAAATGTGGAGACGCTTTTGTGGAATTACTGCTTGCATATTCCTACAAGTTTTTAGATGTTGTTGAACATAAATCCTTTCCAACACAGATCTCTGTCAGTCACATCTTTGAACCGGTTGAAATTGACCTGATCGTCAACCTGCTTGATGTTCTCCTGTGTTTTGCTGTATGTACTTGCACTGAATTTCCAGAGGTGCCACCGCAGCCAGATAAAATTCCCACTCAGAAGTCCAAACAAAATCATTTAAAATCTGCATCCGTCCCTACTATGTGGTCAGTGGATGCTTCTAAGGCCAGTGTTCTTGCATCTTCTTCTTCAACAGAATTTGGAACAAATCTGGAGGGGGTCTGCAGGTCAGAGGAACGAATTTGGGTGAATGAGAATCCTCATCTGACAGCCAGTATTAGAAGACAAAATGCAAGCCAGGGGGAGCAGGACATCATTGCTAAACATCGTTTAGACCTGCAGCAGAAAGAGGCAAACACAGAGAGACGGTTGTTGAGGAAATGTCTATTTGAGTCTGGCATTGTGCATGCCGTCTGCTCATTTCAGCCAGCAGAGGACAAAGAGATTCAGGTATCAGTAATGGAAAAAGTAAGGTATATTATCCATGCAGATTGTGTTTTCATGTATTAAAAAATGATATTTATTTCCTTGCAAAATTTTTAAAAATATAAGATAAATTCTTGAAACAGTACCTTTCATACGAATAGATCTCCAAGGATATTTTAAAATTGATAAAAAACTTCATTTGACCGTAGCGAGGATTATATTCTCCTCATGTATCTGCATATTATTACAGTGCTTTGCAAAATTTAATTCGATACTGACCAAACTGATTTTTATTTTTCAGAATTAATTATATTTATAAACAAAGTTTGATAAATGAATAACTGAAGATGCACACCAAGTAGGATATAATGAGGAACCAGATACTGAAGATAGTTCTAATTCCCTCTCAGTTTTATCTACCTTCATCATTTTAGTAAATATGTTATGGTATTTCTATTTTTGAGAAAAGTAATTTGTGACATATTTCTGAGATTAGTTTAAATATAAATGACATTAATGGTACATACAAATCTTTACTATTTCCATATTTGTTATTATTATGCTTTATTTTTTAAAGTCAAATTATGTTGATATATTTTCGTATTTGTTTCCTGAATATTTCACATAGGAGGATGTTTTAAAAGCAATTGGGGTTTATGGCATGACAGCTTTGTATCCAAGAAAATCATAATAAAGACTGAGAAAGGACAGAGGAGCTGTAAAAACATATTTATTTTTATGAAAGTTTTAAAACAGTCTGATTTTGTTAGACTTGTAAATAATTGTTATTGATTGAAAAGTATAAAAGTGTTGATATATCTTTATTTACCTTTACAGGTCTTGATTCACCAGATACTACGATGTATGATCCAACCTCTTGGAGAAAAGATAGCTCAACCCACATCTAATCAGCCAAAATTGGATAAAACAAGGTAGTAGTTTCATATTTTACTAATGGAAATCACTTGTACATAAATCCTGCAGATGACATGTTTACTAGGACCTGTTTTAGAAGTATGGCTAATGAGAAAAACTTTCTGAGACAGAACAAGTCAGGAAATCCCATTGTATACTTATGCTATCTAGTGACAGTGAAGAGTGAACAAGTTCCATTTACAAGTTATTTCTTATTGTGCATGTTTCTTAGAGTTATTGCCCTTAATTGTTTCAGCATAAGCATTGCTAATGCATAAAACTGAAGACTCGCTGCATCATTTATTATGAGATTTAAGCAAAGAGAAGCTTCATGACAGCAAGAGCTTGGATAATTTTGATGCTGAGCTTGTTCTGCACAAAGTTTGTATAACATGGTCCTTGATCATCTTGGCGTATTCATTGCTAATGCATAAACTTGAGGACGCTATCTTTAGCAATTATTATTAGATTTCAGCAAAATTTGTTTTTACGTTTCATCTCAACAAGAGCTCAGATGGATTCATTGAGGAGCATGTTCTACACATATTTGTTTGAGTTATGGCCCTTGATTACTTTAGTATTGACATGGCTAATACACAGCTATTTGAACACAGTAGTGTCTGTCAAGCTTCATCTTAATAAGAACTCAGATGGATTCATTGAGGAACATGTTCTACACATATTTGAGTTATGGCCCTTGATTACTTTACTTTTGACATGGCCAATAGACAGCTATTTGAACACAGTAGTGTCTATCAAGCTTCATCTTAATAAGAGCTCAGAAACTTTCCATGATGAGCATGTTGTTCTGCTCATATTTCTTAGAGTTGTGGCCCTTGATCACTAGCATAACAATTGTGCGCAAACTTGTGAATATTGTAGCTTCCACATTTGTGATTCAATTGAAACCAGATTTTCTGTCAAGGTTAAATGTAACAAGAGCTTGGACAAGTTTAGTAATGATGAGCACATTGTGAACATATTTTAAAGATTTATAGTTCTTGAAGTGGCTTTGCTAATTCTCAGCTTTCCAAACTTATTGTCATTCCCCCATAGCTAAGGCAAAGGACATAGAAATGGTCAACATCTGCTCATCAGTCTCTCCGTATACACAAGCTGCCTGCAGATGCTCAAAGATCAAGATTTGTTGTTTGATTTCAGTCAGATTTGCCATGAAGCTTTATTTTTACAAGCACTCAGATGAATTTGAAGATCAGTACTTTTGGGGTTATATTCTAAGAGTTATTGCCCTTGATCAACTTGAAATAGCATACTAATAGCTTGTGAACTCTGTAGCATTCACTCTTTCTTTAATTTCAGTAAAATTCACTGTAAAGTTTCATCTTAACAAGAGCTCAAATGAATTTGATAATGACCCAGTTTTAATCATATCTTAAAGGGTATTCCCCATGAGACATTTATAATATTCTACCCATTTTCTACGAACACTATCATTCATGTGTTTTGTCTGATTTCAAGCAGATTTGATGTGAAGCTTCACCTTAGCAATTTCTCGGATGAGTTTAAAAATAAGTAGATCAGATAAGCATCCATATGGTTTGTGAACACATTAGGATTTGTTTTTATTTTATTTCCATCCGAATTTGGAGCAAAGCTTTGACTCTACAAAGTCTTTGATAGCACTATATTTTACAGATTGATTGCTCAGTAAAGAATTAGAATATGAATCACAGTGATTCGTTAACACTTGGCAGCATTCCCATTTTTTCTCATTGAACTCAATTTATTTTGAAGCTTCAGCTTAAAATGTATCAAGCCAAGCATATGTCCATCCATCCATCCTCCATCCATCCATCCTCCATCCATCCATCCATCCATCCTGAGTAGCAAGATTATGCAAAAACCATTCACCATCTGCATTTTCTGGCATATTTTGTATCCACGTGTACATCACCATAGGCATTTCTGGTATATTTTGTATCTATGTGTACATCACCATCGGCATTTTCTGGTATATTTTGTATCCATGTGTACATCACCATAGGCATTTTCTGGTATATTTTGTATCCACATGTACATCACCATAGGCATTTCTGGTATATTTTGTATCCATGTGTACATCACCATCGGCATTTTCTGGTATATTTTGTATCCATGTGTACATCACCGTAGGCATTTTCTGGTATATTTTGTATCCAAGTGTACATCACCATAGGCATTTTCTGGCATATTTTGTATCCATGTGTACTTCACCATAGGCATTTTCTGGTTGTTGTTGTTGTTGTTGTAGGGTTTAACACCATTTTTCAGCACACGATAGGCTATACATGGCGGCCAGTATTAATGGTGGAGGAAGAACCCGAGAAAACCCCAGAAAGAACCACCGACCCACGAGAAGCTACCGGCAAGCTTTCTCACATACCCACATTGGCTGAATCCGAGACTCGAACCCACGCAGACAGAGGTGAGATGGCAGTGATCTGTAACGGAAAGCACTGTAGACCACTCGGCCACTCGGGGCCTCCCATTTTCTGGTATATTTTGTATCTATGTGTACTTCATCATAGCCATTTCTGGCATATTTTGTATCCATGTGTATTTCACCTTAGCCATTTTCTGGCATATTTTGTATCAATGTGTGCATCACCATAGGCATTTTCTGGCATATTTTGTATCCATGTGTACTTTACCATAGCCATTTTCTGGCATATTTTGTATCCATGTGTACATCACCATAGGCATTTTCTGGCATATTTTGTATCCATGTGTACATCACCATAGCCATTTTCTGGATATTTTGTATCCATGTGTGCATCAGCATAGGCATTTTCTGGCATATTTTGTATCCATGTGTACTTCACCATAGCCATTTTCTGGTATATTTTGTATCCATGTGTGCATCAGCATAGGCATTTTCTGGCATATTTTGTATCCATGTGTACATCACCATAGCCATTTTCTGGCATATTTTGTATCAATGTGTGCATCACCATATGCATTTTCTGGTATATTTTGTATCCATGTGTACTTTACCATAGCCATTTTCTGGCATATTTTGTATCCATGTGTACATCACCATAGCCATTTTCTGGATATTTTGTATCCATGTGTGCATCAGCATAGGCATTTTCTGGCATATTTTGTATCCATGTGTACTTCACCATAGCCATTTTCTGGTATATTTTGTATCCATGTGTACATCACCATAGGCATTTTCTGGTATATTTTGTATTCATGTGTACATCACCATAGGCATTTTCTGCCATATTTTGTATCCATGTGTGCATCAGCATAGGTATTTTCTGGCATATTTTGTATCCATGTGTACTTCACCATAGCCATTTTCTGGATATTTTGTATCCATGTGTGCATCAGCATAGGCATTTTCTGGCATATTTTGTATCCATGTGTACTTCACCATAGCCATTTTCTGGATATTTTGTATCCATGTGTGCATCAGCATAGGCATTTTTTTCTGGCATATTTTGTATCCATGTGTACTTCACCATAGCCATTTTCTGGTATATTTTGTATCCATGTGTGCATCAGCATAGGCATTTTCTGGCATATTTTGTATCCATGTGTACTTCACCATAGCCATTTTCTGGTATATTTTGATTCCATATGTGCATCACCATAGGCATTTTCTGGCATATTTTGTATCCATGTGTACTTCATCATAGCCATTTCTGGCTTATTTTGTATCCATGTGTATTTCACCTTAGCCATTTTCTGGCATATTTTGTATCCATGTGTGCATCACCATAGGCATTTTCTGACATATTTTGTATCCATGTGTACTTCACCATAGCCATTTTCTGGTATATTTTGATTCCATGTGTGCATCACCATAGGCATTTTCTGGCATATTTTGTATCCATGTGTACTTCACCATAGCCATTTTATGGATATTTTGTATCCATGTGTGCATCAGCATAGGCATTTTCTGGCATATTTTGTATCCATGTGTACTTCACCATAGCCATTTTCTGGTATATTTTGATTCCATGTGTGCATCACCATAGGCATTTTCTGGCATATTTTGTATCCATGTGTACTTCACCATAGCCATTTTCTGGATATTTTGTATCCATGTGTGCATCAGCATAGGCATTTTCTGGCATATTTTTGTATCCATGTGTACTTCACCATAGCCATTTTCTGGTATATTTTGTATCCATGTGTACATCACCATAGGCATTTTCTGGTATATTTTGTATCCATGTGTACATCACCATAGGCATTTTCTGCCATATTTTGTATCCATGTGTGCATCAGCATATGTATTTTCTGGCATATTTTGTATCCATGTGTGCATCACCATAGGCATTTTGTGGCATATTCTATATCCATGTGTACTTCATCGTCTGCATTTTCTGGTATATTTGGTATCTGTGTGTAAATCACCTAATTAGATTTCCAGGCATTAAAACAGTTTTTCAAAATTTTACACATTTTTAAAACTTTCTGAATGAAAACCTTTTTAGAACAGTTAAGCAAAAAACACCTGAGGGTGACAAATGAAATTTGCTTGCCTGAGGCATGATTTTATATGTATTTAGATGACCTGGTTAGATCTTAATGCCATGGTAACATTTTTCAAGCTTGTATTCAGTTTTTTTAATACATTTTTGGACTGGAACTGTTTTGGTCTGCAGTGCAGGCATGTGTGTTTTACAAGCACAAATCTACTTTGATTCATTTCATTTACATTTTGCGGAAAGCTTTAGCTTGAAGATCTTGTAGCTGAGTAGCATTATCAGTCATGTTTTGCTTGGTTCCGATGCTTCACTGGTTTAGACTGTTTTAATAGGTTGTAAAACCTCAAGCATTCAAATTTTTTTATTTCAGTTATATAAGCAATTAGGCTTCATATTAGAAATATATTGAATAATATCATTTTCAGGCAGATTTTAACCACATTTTAACAAGTTACTGCATGTGTTTGATTTGGTAAAGTTACACCCAGCCCCTAGTTCACTAGCCTTATGGTGGAGAGTGGGTAGGGGACAATGGCCATGTTAGTAGCAACTAGTTCACTAGCCTTATGGTGGAGAGTGGGTAGGGGACAATGGCCATGTTAGTAGCAACTAGTTCACTAGCCTTATGGTGGAGAGTGGGTAGGGGACAATGGCCATGTTAGTAACAACTAGTTCACTAGCCTTATGGTGGAGTTTGGGTAGGGGACAATGGCCATGTTAGTAACAACTAGTTCACTAGCCTTATGGTGGAGAGTGGGTAGGGGACAATGGCCATGTTAGTAACAACTAGTTCACTAGCCTTATGGTGGAGAGTGGGTAGGGGACGATGGTGGAGAGTGGGTAGGGGACAATGACCATGTTAGTAACAACTAGTTTTTCTTAATTCAGACCTCAGTCAGCAATGTGTAGTCAGGATATTGACAAACGGCTGAATATGGCCCTGGAAAAGATGTCCCCTGGGATAGCAGAGCTGATCAAAGAAGCCCTGGGGCCCCGTCCTAAAACAGCGATGGCTAAGTTGAGACCCTCTTCTGATGTTCCTGTAGTCCTTGACACCTTCACCATAAAAGAGGAGCCAGAAGGTTTGTAAAAAATTAGACAAATTCTCATGAATTTGAAACTTTTTATGAGCATATAAATTTTTAAATAGTTAGTAAACCAGATTCTTGAAAGCTTGTGAAATTGTGATGATATTTAAAACTATAATAATACAGATGCTATAATTTGCATTAAATTCCTTGCCATTCAGAAGTACATTGATTCTGTGATGAATAATTCAATGTAAGCTTTTAGGTCCTAAGAACCAGCCACTCTGTTATTTGTCAGATCTAAATAAAAACTTCAGTCCAAGCAATTCATGGATTAAAATTGTGTCTCTTTAGATGATTTAGCTTATTGTAAATTCCAAATATAATCTCAAGGGGAAATTATCAAGTCAGTGTAGGTCTGTCTGTCTCTAAAGATGATTTAGCTTATTGTCTATTCCAATCTCAAGGGGAAATTATCAAGTCAGTGTAGGTCTCTCTATGTCTCTAAAGATGATTTAGCTTATTGTCAGTTCCAAATATAATCTCAAGGGGAAATTATCAAGTCAGTGTAGGTCTCTCTATGTCTCTAAAGATGATTTAGCTTATTGTCAATTCCAAATATAATCTTAAGGGGAAATTATCAAGTCAGTGTAGGTCTCTCTGTCTCTAAAGATGATTTAGCTTATTGTCTGTTCCAATCTCAAGGGGAAATTATCAAGTTAGTGTAGGTCTCTCTATGTCTCTAAAGATGATTTAGCTTATTGTCCATTCCAAATATAATCACAAGGGGAAATTATCAAGTCAGTGTAGGTCTCTCTATGTCTCTAAAGATGATTTAGCTTATTGTCCATTCCAAATATAATCTCAAGGGGAAATTATCAAGTCAGCATAGGTCTCTCTATGTCTCTAAAGATGATTTAGCTTATTTTCAATTCCAAATATAATCTCAAGGGGAAATTATCAAGTCAGTGTAGGTCTCTCTATGTCTCTAAACATAATTTAGCTTATTGTCCATTCCAAATTTAATCTCAAGGGGAAATTATCAAGTCAGTGTAGGTCTCTCTATGTCTCTAAAGATGATTTAGCTTATTGTCTTCCAATCTCAAGGGGAAATTATCAAGTCAGTGTAGGTCTCTCTATGTCTCTAAAGATGATTTAGCTTATTGTCTGTTCCAATCTCAAGGGGAAATTATCAAGTCAGTGTAGGTCTCTCTATGTCTCTAAAGATGAATTTCTTTGCAGAAAATATATGTTCTGATTGTAAATGGTGTTGGTCTCATTAAGTCAATTTGTCATAGTCCAGAAGTAAATATTACATGAGCTGTTGTGTGTTGTCTGTCCATCATCTGTCTCTCACTCCCATTAGTTTTACTATTCCCCCTTAGCTACATGAAGGATTGCCATGAAACTCCATACACACATTCATCCCAAGTTCTTATTGGTCCTAAATGAAATGATGCCCCTCAGACATCAGTATGACTATAATTTTGGCCATCTTGAAAATATTTTTATCACTACTCCTCCTGAACAGAAGCTGGAAATACAATGAAAACATGACTTAAAGACTTCTTATGATGTCAGGTTAGGTCTGAATGAACGGCAGTTAAAATGAAAATCATGCCATGATGATTCATCCCAAAAACGATGGTTGCATCGACATCGGGTCTCAGTATTGGACTGTTTGCAGTATGTAGTTGTAGTTTAAAATGATACTAATCTGATCTCCAAAATGGCCACCTTCATCTCGAACATTTTATGGCTACTTCTTCCAGATGGATGGTTATACTGACACAGTAGCATGGGTACGTGGGAAAGCCTGCCAGTAGCTTCTTGTGGGTCGGTGGTTCTTCCCTGGGTTTTTCAGGGTTCTTCCTCCACCAGTTATACTGGCCGCCATGTATAGCCTATCTTGTACTGAAAAATGGTGTTAAACCTTAGAACAACAACAATACTGACACAGACTTCTCACCTAAACACTCATACAATATGCTGCAGGTCCTTGAATTAAAAAAATTTGACCTTCAGTATATCAGCCATAGTTGTCATGGCAGAGATTTTCTTATCACTACTCTTCTTCAAGGACATTGGGTTTTCAATTAAACATTTTTTGCACTATGTAGTTAGTTGTGAGTGAAAATGGCACACACCTAATCATGATCATCCAACATATTGTGAAAAGTTTTGAAAACCTGACGTACCAGTCCTTGAACTTGTGGTCAAGTCAGTGGTCAGTGCTGCATATTTATACTTCATAAAGCTTATGAGCACAGTGACTTGTACACAGACAAATAAATTTTGACCGTATTGTGTATTTTGATAAACAAGTTGATTGACATTGATTTCAAGGTCAAAGGTGTTGAATTGGGTTTTTACCTTTGATGGTTTGTGAATATTATAACACAGACAAGTGTGAATGTGTAAATTGACTTTTTTATCAGACCAATTATGTTGATGTTTCTGAAGAATACCTTGAAAGGTATCAAATCAAAATAATGATGATTATGGATCAAACTTGGTAACTGGGTTTATGTATGTCCTCACTGTATCCCAGACAACTTCAGTGATCTTGTCCTATATTCAAGGTTAAAGTCAAAAGAAAGATTTTTTAAACTGCACTTATCTTGATGTTAACTGAGATGTAAAAAAATCTTTTTTTTTAATGAGAATTGGTATGTTGGGTTTTTTCAAGAATGTCTTAAATGATTTTAATATTCTGAAAGTAAAAATACAGAAGCAGTTAAGAAACTGACTACTCATGAATTCCTCTAGTCATTAGGGTGTCAGTCCCTTTTGAAGAACTAAAATTATATATCTCATCCATGGAACATTCTCATCAGTTTGTGTGATTTCCTATCCAGATGGAGAGAATGAGAATTGTAATAATTCAAGCCTGAGCTCAAACAGAAAATTAAGCCCTAGAAGAAAACCTAAACCCAAGTTTGACAGAAGCCGAACCATTGCTGACCAGTGCCGAGATGAAGTAATACTGGAGGCAGGAAATGCTTTACTCCAGGGCCTTTTTGTCAAAGCCAAGGAACTCAAGAAGCAGTCTGCTCTTCTGTTGCATGATCTGGTCCACCATGGAGAGGTGAGAATTGGCTCATTTCTTATATTCATTTCCTGAAGTCAAGAGTAAATTGCTGGAGATCAGACAAATTGACAAAGAATTCCCAAAGCAAATGTCATCAACAATCAACTTTTCAAGATGACTTATGTATAAGTTACATAGTAATAAATCTGTAGTGTTAATCTCTGCATCAAACTAGCCAATCAGCTAATAAATATGTTGTGTTAATCCCTGAATCAAATTGACCAATCTACTAATCTTAGTAAAAATATGTACCAAAACATGTATGGGAAAATTTGACTGTCTATTTGTTAAAATCTCTGCCATGAGAATGTAATGAGATATATAAACCTTTTGCTATTAAAACAGCATTTGCTATGTTGCATACAGTGCTGTTATAACAGCATTTGCTCTGTTACATAGTGCTGTTATAACATTATTTGCTATGCAGCATACAGTGCTGTTATAACAGCATTTGCTATATTGCATACAGTACTATTATAACATCGTTTGGTATATTGCATACAGTACTATTATAACATCATTTGCTATATTGCATACAGTGCTATTATAACATCATTTGCTATATTGCATACAGTACTATTATAAAATCATTTGCTATATTGCATACAGTACTATTATAACATCGTTTGGTATATTGCATACAGTACTATTATAACATCATTTGCTATTTTGCATACAGTACTATTATAACAGCATTTGCTATATTGAATACAGTACTATTATACAATCATTTGCTATATTGCATACAGTACTATTATAACATCATTTGCTATATGGCATACATTACTATTATAACAGCATTTGTTATTTTACATACAGTACTATTATAACATCATTTGCTATATTGAATACATAACATCATATGCTATGTTACATGCAGTGCTATTATAACATCATATGCTATGTTACATGCAGTGCTATTATAACATCATATGCTATGTTACATGCAGTGCTATTATAACAGCATTTGCTATGTTGCATACAGTGCTATTATAACAGCACTTGCTATGTTACCATGCCATAATAACATTGTTTGCTATATTGCATACATTGATATTATAACAGCATTTGCTATGTTACAGTGCTATTATAACGGCATTTGCTATGTTGCATACAGTGCTGTTGTAACAGCATTTGCTATTTTGCATACTGTGCTGTTATAAAAGCATTTGCTAGGTTGTATACATTGCTAAAAATGTATCAAAACATATGCCACAAACATAGCCAAGTCCAACAAATGCTGGAGATATAGCAGTTGTTTTATGCAGGTTAATTGAAATTTAGTTTGGTCAGGTCTAAATATTGTACTCAGCATTTCAGCAGCATTAATAACAACCTGATCTTCCATTTTATAAAGATACAAGAAGGGATCAAATCTCATGATAGTCTAGCATGATGTTTGCTTATTCTTGCAGACAGATGTCCACATGAAGTTGTCTGAACTTGGCTGCATGCCAAAACTGGTAGACTATCTGAGGGTAAATGAAGAGGATGAATTAATGGAGATCATAGGTGTGTCTGTAGAACCCCATTTATATTAATATTAAGTGTAAAATCATTAATTCATTGGTGTTTAACAGCACATCAACTCATGAAAGAATATTTCATGCTGGGGCAGTTGCAAAACAATATATCCTGTCAACAAACCTTGTCTGGTCTGGGAAGAAATTGAACCAGCATTCTTCTAAACATGAACATACATGCAACAAAATTAGGGCATTAAATGAGTAATTTTCAAAATATTGATGATTAGATTGGGTTTTAAATCAGTGAATTTCAAAATATTGATGATTAGATTGGGTTTTAAATCAGTGAATTTCAAAATATTGATGATTTGATTGGGTTTTAAATCAGTGAATGTCAAAATATTGATGATTAGATTGGGTTTTTAAATCAGTGAATTTCAAAATATTGATGATTTGATTGGGTTTTAAATCAGTGAATTTCAAAATATTGATGATTAGATTGGGTTTTAAATCAGTAGGATTTTTATCAACATAAATTTTTACCTGTTTCAAGGTGATTAAAAAAAACAAGCGCATTTTTTGCCATAATACATTTTCTCTTCATAATATCACAAAACAGCAAGTTTGTAACATGAATCAGATGGTAAATTTTAAAGAAAGTATTAATTAATATGCGTCTGTTCAAAGGGGATGCTAGGGCCTGTGTGATAATATGCATCTGTCCAAGAAGGTGCTAGTGCCTTTGTGGCAATATTCATCTGTCTAAGTGGGTTTTAAGGCGTGTTTGACAATATGCATCTGTCCAAGTGGGTGATAGGGCCAGTGTTACAATATGCATCTGTCCAAGTGGGTGCTAAGGCCAATGTGACAATATGCATCTGTCCTATGTGACAATATGCATCTGTCCAAGTGGGTACTAAGGTGTATGTAACAATATTCATCTGTTCAAATGGAGTGCTGAGGCCTGTGTGACAATATGCATCTATCCAGGTGGGTGCTAAGACCTGTGTGACAATATGCATCTATCCAGGTGGGTGCTAAGACCTGTGTGACAATATGCATCTATCCAGGTGGGTGCTAAGACTTGTGTGACAATATGCATCTGTCCAGGTGGGTGCTAAGGCCTATGTGACAATATACATCTGTCCAGGTGGATGCTAAGGCCTATGTGACAATATACATCTGTCCAAGTGGCTCCTAAGGTGTGTGTGAAAATATGCATTTGAACAAGTGGGGTGCTAAGGGCTATGTGACAATATGCATCTGTTCAAGTGTGTGCCAGGGCTTAAGTGACAATATGCATCTGTCCAAGGGGGAGCTTGGACACAATTGACAATAAGTGTTGACTATTATACATAGGCATGAAACTTTTTATGCCATCTCAGGGTCTGGAAACAACTTTAACCAGTTTAGTAAAATGATCTACAATGAGGAATGGTAAATTGTGCTCTGCCACAATATTTGCAAATAAGTATCTGCAATACCACATTTTTCACTTTTTATCCAGTCTCAGATAAGGCCTTCAAAGTTGGTTTGTTTGTTACAGAAGAATTATTCATACTATGCATTGGTGTCTGCATATGCCTTTTGATATAATTGTTTCCCCCCGAATACTATCATATAATCCATTTTGCGTGAAAAACACATTCTAACTGGACCTTTCCTACTTGCCTGCACCCACTTAAATTCTGATTTCCATGCATTATTCAACTTCCTGTGGTGTGTCTTCTTAGTAGGTATTTTTTAAGCATTGGCAGAAGGACCACATTTCACCATTTTAACATGAATTGACCAAAGAAGCTAAGAGCTTCCCTTAAATTATTCTCCAAAAGCATATTGAAAAACACAGTAACAATTTAAACAAGACACGCAAAAAATTAAAAAAATTGCACAATTGTTTCAGCCAGAATCATTTTTTTGCTCAGTCTCTTTTTTTTTTATCTCACCTCCGCCAAAGGTTAGACGATTTTAAATCAGAGACTCATAATCCACCATAGCCCACCTTGATTACTTTATTACTTCTAACAATCTCAATAAATAGCTTGCCTTTGACCTTGAACTCGTCAGATTACAACAATAAGGTAATCAATTTACAGCATGTTGTATATACATATTAGCCATTGTGTAACAGTTCATAATAAGAATACTTGGCATGCAATATCGCAATGGCTTTTGTAATTTGTGGATGGAACATGTAAAAATTCTAGATATTTTTGCAAAACAAAAATTTAATTTAGTTTTAAAAAGTGGTAGATTTCAACTTTAAAATGATAATGGAAGTAAACAGCCTTTAAAATGGTATTTTGTTCTACTGTCAGTAGACTCACATGTATACATAAGTGCTAGAAACTAACCTCTGAGTGAACATTGCTCCTATCAAATAGAATCTTCCCCTTGTGTGTGCTGGATAGGAAACTTTAACCCACGGGGATAAAATATGTGACTGATGCCAGGCCTTCATAGAAAATTTGTTTTAGGTTATGGTTTTAAAAAAATTTCATTTGCTTATATATCCTAAACCCTATCATCAATTTTCTTCATTCTTTGGCATGAATCATTATGAAGCTAAAACAGTTTGTGTTACAGCATACTTGCTTGCCTCTTTGACCTTGGGGTCAGGGTCAGAGGTTTAACAATTTGCATTTGGGTGTAACTTAAGTTTCTTTGTTTGCTTATATTTTCCCTTGATAGATTTTCTTCATTCTTTGGCATGAATTATTATGAAGCTAAGATAGTTCATTTTATTAAAAGGTTTCTTGACACTTGGACCTTGGAGTCAAGGTCAGAGTCAAAGAATATCTGTGTTCAGATTTTGATTCCAGTTTTTTTATTTGCTTATTTTTCTTAACTCTTTTGATGGATTTTCTTCATGCATGGCATAAATCATTATTAACTTAAGACAATTCATTCTACAACATCCTTGCTTGTCCCTTTGACCTTGGGGTCAAAGTCACAGACAGAAAACTTTTATTAAGGCTTAGGTTGACAATTTTTTGCTTGCTTATATTTTCTAGACTCCTTGCTAGATTTTCTTCATAGTTTTGATGAGGCATTATAAATTAAGAAAATTCATTCTTTGACACATTTACTTGCCTCTTTGTCATCAGGTTCAAGGTCAAATTCATAACAGATTTGCGTTAGGGTTTGGTGAAAGTTTTTTGATTCGTCTATATTTAATAAACCTCTTGAAAGGTTTTCCTCATATTTGGCATTAATTAATTTGAAGCCATGACAATTCATTCTATGACATGCTTGCTTGGTCCCTTTACCATGGGTCAGGGTCACCATCATGGACTCCTAAACAGTATGATGGACATCCCTTAAAAAAAATTTCAGATGAGAAAAGTAATTAAGCATTATGTTGTCACCTTAGTTTGACTTTGAACACAAACATATTCATTATAATTGTTCTGTATGTATAATAATTAGTATTTTACTGTGATCGTAAAATTAGGACATGTTGATTTGCATTTTATTCTATGAATTTTGAATGAATAATTTATTTTTATTTCAACAAAAGATTTTGTCAATATATTATGTTGGAATAGATGTGTTTTTAACCATTTAATCCTCTGAGTCTATTTTGGATAACTACAGCAACCATGCATCATTTTGTTGAATATCAACCAATTCCCAGTGTAAACACTTAGTTTGTAGCAGGTACATGAATTAGGCTTCTACAAGTCAGTATCATTTTTAAGCAACTTTGCATATGCAGATTCGGCAGTAAAATAAAAGTCAGCATACACTGATGGGGCAATTAGAAACAAGTCAGCATGTACTGATGGGGCAGTTAGAAACAAGTCAGCATACACTGATGGGGCAATTAGAAACAAGTCAGCATACACTGATGGGGCAGTTAGAAACAAGTCAGCATACACTGATGGGGCAATTAGAAACAAGTCAGCATACACAGATGGGGCAATTAGAAACAAGTCAGCATACACAGATGGGGCAATTAGAAACAAGTCAGCATACACTGATGGGGCAGTTAGAAACAAGTCAGCATACACTGATGGGGCAGTTAGAAACAAGTCAGCATATACTGATGGGGCAGTTAGAAACAAGTCAGCATACATTGATGGGGTAGTTAGAAACAAGTCAGCATACACAGATGGGGAAGTTAGAAACAAATCATCACACATAGATGGGGCAGTTAGAAACAAATCAGCATACACTGATGGGGCACTTAGAAACAAGTCACCATATACTGATGGGGCAGTTAGAAACAAGTCAGCATACACTGATGGGGCAGTTAGAAACAAGTCAGCATACACAGATGGGGAAGTTAGAAACAAATCAGCATACACTGATGGGGTAATTAGAAAAAGTCTACATACACTGATGAGGCAGTTAGAAATGAATCAGCATTCACTGATGGGAAAATGGAAATAAATCAGCATACACTGATTGGGCAGTTAGAAACAAATCAGATACACAGATGGGACAGTTAGAAACAAGTCAGGATACACAGATGGGGAAGTTAGAAACAAATCAGCATACACTGATGGGGCAATTAGAAACAAGCCTGCATAAACTGATGGGGCAGTTAGAAACAAAGCAGCATACACTGATGGGGCAGTTGGAAACAAATCATCACACATAGATGGGGCAGTTAGAAACAAATCAGCATACACAGATGGGGCAGTTAGAAACAAATCAGCATACACTGATGGTGCAGTTAGAAACAAATCAGTATACATAGATGGGGCAGTTAGAAACAAGTCGGCATACACTGATGGGGCAGTTGGAAACAAATCAGCATACACAGATGTGGCAGTTGGAAACAAATCAGCATATGCAGATAGGCAGTTAAGTTGTAAACAACTAAGCATATGTGGCAAGGTCATTCAAAATCAATTAACACTACAAGGGTAAAGCTCTTTTGGATTGTTTGGACCCTTGGCTATCAAAAATGTCAGTTTTACAAAACGTTCATTACTCAAAATTACTTTAATCTGTAAAAAAAATTAAAGGTAACATTTTCAGAGTGAATCCATGCAGTGACTTTGTAATTGTACTATTCTGTTTTGGTAATGATGACAATGATAGAGTCTGATAGCAACATTCAGGAATTGAAAGAAAATTTGATGTGAGGCTTCACATTAAAAAGATCTAGATTAGGTTTGATTTTAACCATTTTCTAGTAAAAAGTTTTGGAGTTATGTCCCCTGTTGAGCTTAGAACTTTGCCCTTTAATTGCATCATGTTTGCAGGGGCATCAGTGACTTATGGACTCATTTCTAGTTCCTTGACAATGAATTTTCATCCTGAAACATTCAGTACTGATTGTATCTACGGAAATTCTAATTATTATTATTATTATTATTATTATTATTATTAAAATTCATATTTGCTAATTGTCCAGATGGGTGAGTAGAGATCATGTCTGAATGAATTTTCATCCAAAAATATTTAATATTAATAGTACCTGGTGAATACTATTATAATTATTATTATTATTATTACTGTTATTATTATTATTAATATTATTATTATTATTATTAGGTCTAGTAATTGTGCAGATGCTGGTAAACAGTGATCCACGCCTAAAACAGCTGTTCAGTCGATATGGTGGCCCAGGATTATTGATGGCCATGAGTCAGTACACAACAGGTCTTCTGAAGAAGGAGGTTGCTCGAACTCTCCATTCTGTCACTAAAGGTACCATAGAACTTCACTAACTCCACTCTGTCACTAAAGGTACAGTAGAAGTTTAGTAACTCCATTCTGTCACAAAAGGTACCATAGAACTTTACTAACTTCACTCTGTCACTAAAGGTACCATAGAACTTCACTAACTCCACTCTGTCACTGAAGGTACAATAGAAATTTAGTAACTCCACTCTGTCACTAAAGGTACAGTAGAAGTTTACTAACTCCACTCGGTCACTAAAGGTACAGTAGAAGTTTAGTAACTCCACTCGGTCACTAAAGGTACAATATAAACTTAGTTACTCCATTCTGTCACTAAAGGTACAGTAGAAGTTTAGTAACTCCACTCGGTCACTAAAGGTACAGTAGAAGTTTAGTAACTCCACTCTGTCACTAAAGGTACAGTAGAAGTTTAGTAACTCCATTCTGTCACTAAAGGTACAGTAAAAGTTTAGTAACTCCTCTCTGTCACTAAAGGTACAATAGAAACTTAGTTACTCCATTCTGTCACTAAAGGTACAGTAGAAGTTTAGTAACTCCACTCTGTCACTAAAGGTACAATAGAAATTTAGTAACTCCACTCTGTCACTAAAGGTACAGTAGAAGTTTAGTAACTCCACTGTCACTAAAGGTACAGAAAATTTAAGCGATTCCACACTGTCTCACTAAAGATTAAGTAAAACTTTATTAACTTCATACTGTCACTAAAGTTGAAGTAAAGCTTCATTAAGTCCACACTGTCAGTAATGATACAGTAAAACTTCCATAGCTCAGAATCAGTCTATCAAATAATTGGAATAACTTATATGATTTGCTTGGTCTCATTGTACTGCATATCCTTTTCTTCAAGCTCGGACCTAACTCTAACAAAAGATTGAATAGAACATTTGAGCCTTAAAGTTTTCTGAATTTTTCTACACTGTAAGAAGAGTTGATAATATTTAGTGGATATCATCAAGAAGATAAATTCTAAGGATTAGCTGTTTTAGACCAAGGTTTTTCTGGATAAATATTTTTATCTCTGCATAGTTTGGGGTTGAAATTGATATTATATACCAAATATTACGGGTCATTCTCTTGTTTCTGTGATCTTTTTACTGTACAAACTGAAATATTACATCAATTTTTTATTTTATTTTGAAGGTTATGAATACAATAAACAGTTTTATATTTGCATTAGTGTCAACCTGATTTAACCATAGAGAAACTTCACCACCATTATGATTTCTTTTAACATTGAAATCCATCCTGGAAATTCCAGCCACAATTTACATCATATTCTAAACTTACCTGACACATATAATGTTTAAATTCCTTCTAAACTTACCTGACACATATAATGACTGCTTTTCATATTCAGTCGACATGATTTGTTTGTAACATTGCTCTTCCAAGCATGTACTAACTGGATTAATCTTGATTGTGTCTGTGGGACATACAATTTTACAGAAAGATACAATATTCATAAATATTAATATTGCATAATAATTATCTATTTAAGGTGTGACCAGACGGGATAAACTACGCCCCCGTTCTGCCCCTGCACGCAGTCAGCATAGTCCAGATGTATGGGATTATGTAAGTAATCACTTTCAGTCTGCTTACTATACTTGTTGTTAATACATTCTGAAGAAAAAAATAAAGACATCATAATTGTTATCTTGGCATAATTGGTCATATCCATCAAGTCTTATCAAAGTGTAACTACAGTACAGAATTGCAGTACATAATTGGTCATTTCCATCAAGTCTTTCTTTAAGTGTCATTGCAGTACATAATTGGTCATATCCATCAAGTTATCAAAGTGTGACTACAGTACAGAATTGGTCATATCCATCAAGTCTTTCCTTAAGTGTGACTGCAGTACATAATGGTCATATCCATCAAGTCTTTCCTTAAGTGTCATTGCAGTACATAATGGTCATATCCATTAAGTCTTATCATAAGTGTGACTGCAGTACATAATGGTCATATCCATCAAGTCTTTCCTTAAGTGTCATTGCAGTACATAATGGTCATATCCATTAAGTCTTATCATAAGTGTGACTGCAGTACATAATGGTCATATCCATTAAGTCTTTCCTTAAGTGTCATTGCAGTACATTATGGTCATATCCATCAAGTCTTATCATAAGTGTGACTACAGTGCAAATTTGGTCATATCCATCAAGTCTTTCCTTAAGTATCATTGCAGTACATAATTGATCATATCCATCAAGTCTTTCCTTAAGTGTCATTGCAGTACAAAATTCGTCACGTCCATCAGGTCTTTCCATATGTAAGATTGCATTACAAAAAAGATTTTTAGTTTTGAGAGAAAATTGACATTTTCCTACTTTTAAATAATTAAAACAGTCCAACCACATCAAGAAGCAGGGTAGCTTTCTACAAGATTGTATTGAATCGGTTAACCAGTTTGTTATCTGATAATATCCAATGATTTTATGCAAGAGTCAGATGACATGATCACCATATTTCTCATGAAGCAAGAAATTGAATCTCTGGTAGCAAATAAGAGTCAAAATATGAAAGATGTTTATGTTGTTGTTCTCTGTTGGCTTTTACAATTGACAGATGTTCACTTAAAACCTCTGTTGTACATGATTTATTACATTTCATTGTAACACCTGTTTTTTTTTTAAGACAGTCTATGGTTGACAAGTACTTTCATGCTCATGTTGGTATGCCCATTCTCATCAACAATCCCCCCCCCCCCCGTCACAAATGGTTACATATGCATTGTTTTAATTCTCTCAAATAAGTTTCTCATGTTGGAGGGTAAGATGACAGTATCAAGCCATTGAAATAGCATCCAATTTTCAAATTGATTTACAATTTATACAGCATATACATATACATCAAAATCATAACTTTATATTCCCCTGTTTATCTGTTTATTGGTTGTTTGCCACAATCATCTGATTTAAACTGGAAATTAAATTTATATTAATATAGATCAAAGGACACCAAATAGACATACACTGTATATAATATCTTGAAGGTCAGTGTCTTTATTTACTTATTTGCCGATCACTAACTTGAAGACACGTGATACCAATGCACTCCAGTATAATAGTTTGTAGGTTTTTTGTTGTTGCTTTGACCATGAAGAATGTATGTTCCTAAGATAAGGACCATTTTTATGCACAGCTAAAACTACTGAATTGTACGAGGAATGATTTGTACATACATTGTAAGAAAATACAGGATGGACACATCTATGCATCATTCTCTCTCTCTCTCTATCACTTTCTCTCAAACAAGCCATTCATATTTACCAATATTCTATAACATCCAAATCATAACTAAAATAACATCAATGCTTAATTAATATATTTAAAAATGTTTGGCTGTCTGTGTGGGGGATACTTAATGGCTAGAATCTGAATGTACAAGACTATGATTCCCAATTGGTGCTAGGCTGATCCCAGCATTCAAGTGTATTCTCATCTGATCCCAGCTTAAGGTAAGCTATGCGCTAAGCTGATCCCAGCATGATATTGTATTATGCTGGACTGATCCTATCTTCAAGTAAATCTATGCTAGGCTTAACCCAGCATTTTCGTCTATTCTGGCCTGATCCCAGCTCAAGCATAATGCCAATTCATATCATGCCTATTAATAGCATGCCTATTTGTAGGCCTATTTGTATCATGTCTGTTTGTATCATGCCTATTCATATCATGCCTATTTGTATCATGCCAATTCATATCATGCCAATTCATATCATGCCTATTTGTATCATGCCTATTCATATCATGCCTATTTGTATCATGCCTATTCATATCATGCCTATTCATATCATGCCTATTTGTATCATGCATATTCATATCATGCCAATTCATATCATGCCTATTCATATTATGCCTATTCATATGCCAATTCATATTATGCCTATTCATATGCCAATTCATATCATGCCAATTCATATCATGCCAATTCATATGCCAATTCATATCATGCCTATTCATATTATGCCTATTCATATGCCAATTCATATCATGCCTATTCATATCATGCCAATTCATATCATGCCAATTCATATCATGCCTATTCATATCATGCCTATTTGTATCATGCATATTCATATCATGCCAATTCATATCATGCCTATTCATATTATGCCTATTCATATCATGCCTATTTGTATCATGCATATTCATATCATGCCAATTCATATCATGTCTATTCATATGCCAATTCATATCATTCAAGTCATGCCTATTCATACCATGCCTATTCATATCATTCATATTCATGTCATGCCTATTCATGTAAGTTGGCTGCAGATCAGTCCTTGCACAGTATTCTCAAACAAATTTGAGTGTGAAAGTCAGCTTCAAGCTCATAAACATAAATGAAATATAAATAATTAAAGTAGATCCACATCATGGAAATTTTGAAGTCTGATAGGGGACAAATCAGAAACTTCTGTGATTCTAGTTTTATTCCAGTTAAAGTTATATGCTATCAAGGCTAGGTGATTCTGGTTTGATTCCAGCTAAAGTTATAGGCTGTCATAGTGTTTGGACTTTGAGCTTTAATTCCAATTACAGTTATAGACTGTCAAAGTGTTGGGACTTTAGCTTTAATTCCAGTTAAAGTTATATGCTGTCAAAGTGTTGGCACTTTGAGCTTTAATTCCAATTAAAGTTATAGGCGGACAGAATGTTGGGACCTAAAGCTTGAGTTTTTTGCTCAGATAGTTTTGGAAAAAAATACAAAGTCTGGTTATCATAAAACTTGTGAGTTTGAGATTTCGTTTCACCAATCACATTTGAAAGGTCATATTTTGATTGGCTGATAGTAAATACTCAAATTCAAACTCCAGCACAGCTTTATGATCTGCAGGCAAGGGACGTTGCCATTTACTTGGAATCTTAAGTAGATCAACATTGTACACCCTTGTCTGTTGGTGCATTGTATGACTGCAGGTCTGGATCATTGATGTTTGAAAATGGGTGCTTCTTATGTAGATATATGTAACTATACATTACACTTCGTGTTAATAATTCAGATTCAGCAGAGATGGACTCATGAAGACAAGGTAGCAGAGGTTCTGAGACAGTGGTGGAAGTGATGTTTAAATGAAACATTGAGAAGAGATGGATCCCTGAAGACAGAATAGCAGAATTTCTGAGACAGTGGTGGAAGTACTGTTTGAATGACACATTCATACCTACAAGGTGTTGGAAGTACTGTTTGAATGACACATTCATATCTACAAGACTACATACGAGTGTTATTTACAATATTTCCTGATTACATGCAAAGTTGTGCTTATGTAGTCTATAAATCAGAACTTTGTTGATTTTGTGTCTTAAATATAATGAATCAGTATGGTTTTGTCCTGTGCTTTTATGCATTTCTAGTCAGCTTTCTGTCTCTAAATTTAATTGTATGTAAAAGTCGTGAATTTATTTATTTATTCATTACATGTACATATCATTGTTTATGTTATGTCAGTGACAGGTTTTGTGTGTGTGTGTGTGTGTGTTCATATTCCATTGTGTTTTGAAGAATCATTTCAGTGATTCAATGCATATAGCAATGCTGCATTCCTTTTTTGCACAATTATTTTAAAAATAATTAGTTATGAAGTTGTTACCTGGCTTGCATAGATAAAGTCGACTTGTTCTTATGAATGCTAAAAATTTGTTATTACATGCCAAAAACTATTTTACAACATTGTGGAAGTACACATTTTGTTGCCTGCCAAAAGCTATTTTGCAACGTTGTGGAAGTACAAGTTTTGTTCAATTTCAATGAAGCATTAGAAATATTGTCACGTTTAGTATAGTAGCAACACTGCAGCATCAAGCGAAAGAGAATTAAGGGCTTAGGGCACTATTATGGGTTCAGTTTTAATCCATAAGATTGATAACAGTAGAAAATGACCTTTAGGATACAAAGTGAAAAAATAGTTGCAGTAGAACATTGATTGTCTAAACTTGTTGGGGGACATTAAAATTGTTTACATTATTGGGATTTTTGGATAATACAAAATAGGCAAAGCGATGAAGAGACAAATGCAATGTTGGTCATATGAGTACAGACTGAGAGATTAGACAGTGGAGGAATGCACACAAATAAAAACAACATGTCTGCATAGGGGCACACAGGTGTTCTTTCTAGAAGAAGGTACTGTGTAAAGAATGTGGAGGCACTCCATCCCATCTGCTGGGGTGGTCTATTCACCCCTGGTCCCAGACTGGATTTGTTATCCTTGGAACTCATCACTGTATTGTTGGTATGGGATGTATATACCCCTATGTTGCCAGTGCAGCTGTTTTATGGCTAATGTGACATTAGCATCCCAATTTATTATAACCCTATGTTTGGAGCCAGTGCAATATATTCAAATGTTATTAATGTTTAATACAGCCAGGATTCAAATGACTTTAAATTTTAATACAGCCAGGATTATTTGACATTACTGCATCCAGGATTTGACTTGAAGAGCAATTGAACTAAAAATAGTATTAATGTTTAATACAGCCAGGATTCAAATGACATTGATTTTTAATACAGCCAGGATTATTTGACATTATTCCATCCAGGATTTGACTTGAAGAGCGATTGAACTAAAAATAGTATTAATGTTTAATACAGCCAGGATTCAAATGACATTAATTTTTAATACAGCCAGGATTATTTGACATTATTCCATCCAGGATTTGACTTGAAGAGCGATTGAACTAAAAATAGTATTAATGTTTAATACAGCCAGGATTCAAATGACATTGATTTTTAATACAGCCAGGATTATTTGACATTATTCCATCCAGGATTTGACTTGAAAAGCGATTGAACTAAAAACAAAGTAAGATATGAAGTGAAAATGGAAGCAAAAAGAAGGTGGTTTGACAACTCTCGCAGATTATTTAATAAATGATTAAAATGAATTATTATGCTGGTGTTTTGTAAATAAGTAAAGCTAAATCTTTGAACTACAAAGCATATTTTTAAATGAGTATGTACAGTATTTGTTTGTCACTTCAGAGATTTGTAGCAGTGTTTGTATTGTGCTTCAAATATGACTCATCAGTGTCCATTTCTAATGTGGAGTGATCATTATAGAAAAAGAAGACATCATGTTATATTATGTAAGCCTCATAAATTGAAGACACCATGGCATACCATGTAAGCCTCATCAAGTGAGGTAATCAAGGTATACAATTTAAACCTCACAAAATGAGGACAGTAATGGAAGGAATGTGTTTCCTCAGCAAGAGTGGGAATTCAGGCCAAAGACATTGGGGCCTGAACTGCTTAGATTTCATGGGAGGAATAATAATACATTTAGTTTAAATTGTCTGGATTTCCATTTAATCAGACATGTTGATCCCTTTCTGAATTGCAGAATATATAAAAAATAATCTCTATTTTATCCCAGTCAACCACAAAGCAAGTCCATTTGAATGAAGCAGCACATGGTGTGTTTAACATTGGTGCCAGGTAGTCCAGCTGAATGAAGCAGCACAAAGGCCTCTTAACATTGTTGACAGTCCAGATGAGTGAAGTAGCACATGGGTTTTTTATTATTGTTGACAGGTAGTCTAGCTGAGTGACTCAATACATGGGTTTTTGACATTATTGACAGGTAGTCCAGTTGAGTGAATCATTACATGGGTTTTTGACATTATTGACAGGTAGTCCAGTTGAGTGAATCAATACATGGGTTTTTGGCATTATTGACAGGTAGTCCAGTTGAGTGAATCATTACATGGGTTTTTGACATTATTGACAGGTAGTCCAGTTGAGTGAATCAATACATGGGTTTTTGACATTGTTGACAGGTAGTCCAGTTGAGTGAGTCAATACATGGGTTTTTGACATTATTGACAGGTAGTCCAGTTGAATGAATCCTTACATGGGTTTTTGACATTATTGACAGGTAGTCCAGTTGAATGAATCCTTACATGGGTTTTTGACATTATTGACAGGTAGTCCAGTTGAGTGAATCAATACATGGGTTTTTGGTATTATTGACAGGTAGTCCAGTTGAGTGAATCAATACATGGGTTTTTGACATTATTGACAGGTAGTCCAGTTGAATGAATCCTTACATGGGTTTTTGACATTATTGACAGGTAGTCCAGTTGAGTGAATCATTACATGGGTTTTTGACATTATTGACAGGTAGTCCAGTTGAGTGAATCAATACATGGGTTTTTGGCATTATTGACAGGTAGTCCAGTTGAGTGAATCATTACATGGGTTTTTGACATTGTTGACAGGTAGTCCAGTTGAGTGAGTCAATACATGGGTTTTTGACATTGTTGACAGGTAGTCTAGCTGAGTGACTCAATACATGGGTTTTTGACATTATTGACAGGTAGTCCAGTTGAGTGAATCATTACATGGGTTTTTGACATTATTGACAGGTAGTCCAGTTGAGTGAATCAATACATGGGTTTTTGGCATTATTGACAGGTAGTCCAGTTGAGTGAATCATTACATGGGTTTTTGACATTATTGACAGGTAGTCCAGTTGAGTGAATCAATACATGGGTTTTTGACATTGTTGACAGGTAGTCCAGTTGAGTGAGTCAATACATGGGTTTTTGACATTATTGACAGGTAGTCCAGTTGAATGAATCCTTACATGGGTTTTTGACATTATTGACAGGTAGTCCAGTTGAGTGAATCAATACATGGGTTTTTGGTATTATTGACAGGTAGTCCAGTTGATTGAGTCAATACATGGGTTTTTGACATTATTGACAGGTAGTCCAGTTGAGTGAATCAATACATGGGTTTTTGGTATTATTGACAGGTAGTCCAGTTGATTGAGTCAATACATGGGTTTTTGACATTATTGACAGGTAGTCCAGTTGGGTGGAACAATACATTAGTTTTTCACATTGTAACATTGTTGAGATGTAGTAATGGCAACAAAACAAAAACAAAAAGTGCAGAGTCTGTTTCTTCAGCCAAAACTAATTTCCATGTTTAAAGGAAATGGAGTTTCCATTTATTGCTGTAGCTCACACACTGCTCATTGTTCTTGCTTCATACCTTCTATCAACACACAACATCAAACATTGCATGGCATGATGGGAAATTCTGCATTTTCATGTTAAATATAAGGACATATTTTACACATGTAAAATAATATGTTTAAGGTATTTTACACTGAAGTGTAAAGTAAATGAAATCAGCTGAATGTTTTCAGTTTTCTGAATTTTGATGAATATTATCTTGAAATTACCTAATTAGAGCGAATAATGTCACATGAAGTGTAATTAGGTTGGCCTGCATGTAAATTTAATATTGTTAAGGAATTTGTTTATTTTAGTCCTGATTAAAGTCTGTTCAAATGCAAAAAGTTAGCACAATCACTGCCAGAAGATTATAACTTTTGTCACATATTTTTTTGTTCATACCTTAGGGAACAAAGTACACAGAAAACAGATATGTAGATTACAATACTAGTAAACACTTTTATTTTAGATTTTACATGGAATAAGAAAATTTGCATTAGTCCCCAAGTCACATAATTCATTTTTACAGTATATACTGCCAAAGAAAGCAATACAGTTGGACAAAGAAATATGTATGCCAGCAAATTGTATGGTATCAAAATTATGACTAATTCTTATCAGTTATTAAAATGAAGATCTGCTTATAATTTGTAGATCTGACAGGTACTGATCAAGGCTGAGGTCCCAGTGACCTTTGGAATTCCCACTCAACCTATTTTTAGTAACCTCCGAGATAAAGCATTGTATATCATGATGGGGAGCATTATATTTAGAAGTTATATGTGCTGAGTGACATTTTTCATTTCATAAATGTGGAAGCTGTAATCTCATTGGTGAATCAGATGTCAAAAGAACATGACCTTGTTCATAAATATGAAAGCTGTAATCTCATTGGTGAATCAGATGTTGAAAGAACATCACCTTGTTCATAAATGTGAAAGATGTAATCTCATTGGTGAATCAGATGTTGAAAGAACATGACATTGTTCATAAATATGAAAGCTGTAATCTCATTGGTGAATCAGATGTTGAAAGAACATGACCTTGTTCATAAATATGAAAGCTGTAATCTCATTGGTGAATCAGATGTTGAAAGAACATGACCTTGTTCATAAATGTGAAAGATGTAATCTCATTGGTGAATCACATGTAAAAAGAACATGATCTTGTTCATAAATGTGAAAGATGTAATCTCATTGGTGAATCAGATGTCAGAAGAACATGATCTTGTTCATAAATGTGAAAGCTATAATCTCATTGGTGAATCAGATATAAAAAGAACATGACCTTGATGATAAATGTGAAAGCTATAATCTCATTGGTGAATCAGATGTTGAAAGAACATGACCAAGATCATAAGTGTCCATCAGATTGCATTAATTCTTGACAGCAATATTAGTCATAATCAGAGTGAGTTTATATGAAACACCATATTAGTGATGCTGTGTTGTGAACTGTGCAGTTATCTAATATGTTTTTAATCAGAATTATTGTCTGCCTGTCAGAAATTATTTCTTCAAATTGTTAGATTTGTCAAAAAAATTCTGCAGTAAATTTACAGGTTAATTAGAAATGGATATTATTCAAAACTCTTCATGTAATAAATTCAGGGTCAAAATTTTAAGGAAATAAAAAACAATACATTAGCAAAAATTATTGGGTTATTTATGGCATTTTGATCAATGTTTGCTTTAAGCAAATATGCTGAAAAATTTATATTTTAATCTGGCTGAATATTTGTATTGTCACTTGCAGTGTTCTTTGGGTTCATTTTGTAATGATTTTCATAATATACATTGTAACTAATGTAGCTTGATAATTTCTTACCGTTAATTTACTGGACGTGACAATGGTACTAGCAGCTAACTCGCTTGGCACTCAATATTAAGAGGTTAGTGTTAGGACTGGTGGCCGGCTGTCAGGATAAGGCGACGGGGTGGGACATCATGCTACATGTCTGTGGCATGTTGCCCCAGTGCTGGACATCACTATAAACTGCCACACTGCAGATATTGTAGTGATATGACTGAAAAAGTTTTAAAACTGTGTTAAAAATCCCAAAACATGCAAAGACACATGCTTCATTGTGTATCAAAAATGACCTGAAGATATGAATAAAGCATATGTGAATTTGAGGTGGATGTGCATAAATTTTGTTTGCTAATCAAAAAATTGGACCCTTTGATTTCACTGGTTTACTCTGTTTTTTTAATGAATTTTTATATTCAGCTGGTTGATGCAGCATCATATTAGTGCATATAAACTGTCCATTAAAACCCATAATAAATTTTGGTAGATAATGAATGAACACTAAAGTTAAACAAGATTAAGATCCAGAGAATTTTTATCTTCGCCAGGTTAGAGTGTCAAAACTGTCAAAGCAAATAAGATTTGTCTTATTTTCTTGTGCTGTTAGTGTATTATGTTCTGTGCACCGTTTCATTTTCTTTGTCCCCTTAAAATGTTGTATGTCCCCCCAGTTTGGAGGACTGGGGTCAGTTCTTTGTCCCTTTAACATGTTGTATGTCCCCACAGTTTGGAGGACTGGGCTCAGTTCTTTGTCCTTTTAACATGTTGTATGTCCCCACAGTTTGGAGGATTTGGGTCAGTTGATGTTGGGATCCTATGTGCAACTGGCCATGTCATGTTTTAACACATTTCTCATTTTATATGCTTATTGCTGCAATATAGAGGACTGGTTTGATTGAACATGGTTTCAGTTTGATCTGGAAATGTTTTTTGGCTTCTTTTGTAATATGTATTGTCAATAAAGTTTCCATGGATTTATTTATTCCATGATTGATTTAAAATAAAAAATTATTCTTGCCTAATTTTGTCTGTCATTTTTGCATTGACATGAATGTATGTGGATGTAGTGACATGGTAATGGCCCTGCAGTGTAATTTTAGAACCGTACAAGAATCACCTTCTTATCTGTTTATCTGCCCATCTACATCCTCAGTCTTTATGAGTATAGAATAGCACCATGTGATAATTGAATCCTTTTTTATATGTAAATCTAAGTTACATAAAAATTTCGTATTTATCCCAACACTATAGCATCAAGATCACTGTGATTATGTTATTTATCCTCACACTGTAGCATCAAGATTACTGTGGTTATGTTATTTATCCCCACACTATAGCATCAAAATCACTGTGATTATGTTATTTATCTCTACACTGTAGCATCAAGATCACTGTGATTATGTATTTATCCCCACACTGTAGCATCAAGATCACTGTGATTGTTATTTATCCCCACACTGTAGCATCAAGATCACTGTGTTTATGTTATTCATCCCCACACTGTAGCATCAATATCACTGTGATTATGTTATTTATCCCCACACTGTAGCATCAAGATCACTGTGATTATGTTATTTATCCCCACACTGTAGCATCAAAATCACTGTGATTATGTTATTTATCCCCACACTGAAGCATCAAGATCACTGTGATTATGTTATTTATCCCTATACTGTAGCATCAAGATCACTGTGATTATGCTATTTATCCCTATAATGTAGCTTCAAGATCACTGTGATTATGCTATGTATCCCCACACTAGCATCAAGATCACTGTGATTATGTTATTTGTCCCCACACTGTAGCATCAAGATCACTGTGATTATGTTATTTATCCCCACACTGTAGCATCAAGATCACTGTGATTATGTTATTTATCCCCACTCTATAGCATTAATATCACTGTGATTATGTTATTTATCCCTACACTGTAGCATCAAAATCACTGTGATTATGTATTTATCCCCACACTGTAGCATCAAGATCACTGCGATTATGTTATTTATCCTCACACTGTAGCATCAAGATCACTGTGATTATGTTATTTATCCCCACGCTGAAGCATCAAGACCATTTAGATTACATTACATTGTATTTATCTCCACACTGTAGCATCAAGACCATTTAGATCCTCTTCATCTGTTAACCAATCAGTCTTTCCATTACCATAAAATTTACCTCACCAAAGTTTTTTTGACTTGTCCACATGATAGTCGTCTGCAACAGGGGGATCATTTTTGGCTCACTTCGCAGGTGACTATGAGAGCATCAATGGTCAAGTTTACAAAGATTTCAATTCCAGTGACATTTTGACCAAACTTTGTATACAGTCATAGCATGAAGACAATTTATGTCATAGATTTCAGGTCTTAATTTCAGAGTTATTATCCTTTATGTTTCAGGATATCTGTTGTGCAAAATGCTGCAATCATATGATATATTTGGATGTCCTTTAATATTTCCATAGCATAATTTAGGTCTTTTCTCTTTTTGCCCCGTTTTGATAGAGTTATGACCATTGCCATCCAGTATTTTCATAAATATATCTTGAAACCATTGTCCAGCAATCTTTCATCATGTCTGTTTGTCAGAATTATAGTCCTTAAACTTTTAAATTGTTTTGTGCCAGCTATTTTTTTAAACTGGACAGCTGAAAAGTCATTTGCTACCAGCTGTTATACAACATTTATCATGTCTCTAATTGTCTTTTTTACTTTTTTATTTTCTGGCCTTTAATTTAATGTGGGTAAGACAAGGTTGATTTTAACCTCAAATGACCCCATGTGACTGTGTCACCTTCTAGTTTATCTATTAGGTGGACTTCTCTGATTTAGTATATATATATATATATATATATATATATATATATATATATATATATATATATATACAGTAATATAATTTTACTATTCTCTAAGTGATTCAAATAACGCATAAACATTATAATTGGGAAAAAAATGAAATATGCAAAAAATCTGCTCTATTTGTTTAAACTTTTATATTTAATTTATACCTGCCCTTCACAGTTCCCCTTTGTTTTACCATGAAAGCCTATATTTTCCATCCACTGACATGCCTCTGTGACAATCATGAAAGCCCGTATTTAACCATCCACTGTAGTGTCAATGTGTCAATCATGAAACCTATATTTTACCATCCACTGTAGTGGCAGTTTGTCAATCATGAAAGTCTATATTTCATCATTGACAGCAGTGGCAGTGTATCAATCACGAAAGCCTATAGTTTACCATCCACTGTAGTGGCTGTGTGTCAGTCATGAAAATCTATATTTTACCATTGACTGCAGTGTCAGTGTGTCAGTCATGAAAGCGTATATTTTACCACTGACTGCAGTGACAGTGTGTCAATCATGAAAGCCTATATAAAGCCTATATTTTACCATTGACTGCAGTGACAATGTGTCAATCATGAAAGCCTATATTTGACCATTGACTGTAGTGGCTGTGTGTCAGTCATGAAAGCCTATATTTTACCATCCACTGTAGTGACAGTTTGTCAATCATGAAAGCCTATATTTTACCATCAACTGTAGTGACAGTTTGTCAGTCATGAAAGCCTATATGTTACCATTGACTGCAGTGGCATTGTGTCAATCATGAAAGCCTGTATTTTACCAATGACTGCAGTGGCAGCATGGCAGTCATAAAAACCTATATTTTAACATTGACTGCAGTGTCAGTGTGTCAGTCATGAAAGCCTATATATGCTGAGAACTCTTTGACAACTGTGTGGTTGTGGAATGAGTTGGTCTTTATGCAGGAGACATGATTACCCAGAGAAAAGCACTTGATCCTGGATTGGTGTCCACCAGCAATCCTGAGTGTTCATGATGGAGATTGGACCCAGAACCTTAGGGGTGCAAAGTGAGTGCCTTTACCATTATGCTTTTAGGGTACTCATTGGACAGAAAGTTTATTCAAATTTGCATTGTTATAAGGTGATTTTTTCTCTCTCAATCTTCTATCACAAAACTGTATGAACACAAAGTCAAACTCGGATCTAAAACTCCAACATTATTAATCACACATAGTCTCTCAATTTGGTTGAAATTTTGGGTATGACATTATTGCAGACAATAAAAATAAATATGCCATGGTCTTCGTTATTTTGTTGTTTACATTAAACATGGTGTAATCAGATTAATGTTCTTTTGTAAACATGCAACTGTGCTCCATCCAGTATTAAACTTGCAATGAATTATGAAGATCCTTCCAGCTACTGGGGGAGAAATGATTATGAGTAGGCTGATTATCTATCTTCAGTCTTAAAACAAAGTGTACTAACTCAGTAATTAAAATTGCACAAACTCCTTAGTCTTAAAGGTATCAGGACACTTCATCGATTTGAAAGTCTCCCAATATTCACTTTTATCACATGCAAAATGAAGAACAATTAAAATAACCTGGTCTGTCTGAGATGAAATGTAATTTTTTGGAAGAGTAAAAATAATTTTAATTATGAATTATTTTCCAGTAACTGTTATTGACCATATTCGTTCAGTAATGGAAACACCTTGTTCATGCACCATCTTCCCTTTCTAGAACTTTCTTTGAATATATTGACCCTGACTAACTACCCTTCATCAACCCATGCAAAGTGGTATATCCTCATTCTTTTCAAGGACATTACTTAAGAAGGAAATCAGAAAAGAGTGGGAGGAGGGCATCTAATAGTGACAATTAAGTATTATCAATTAGAATTAGTTGCAATCTCTTCAAGCTACATGTACGTATCAATAATATCTTTTTTACATATCACTATTCTTAAACTGAATTTGACAGTTAGGAGGGTGGTTGATGAACTGTAAAGGAGTTTTAAAAAACTGCTATTTTGTAGCCGCACTCTAGGTCACAGTTTATGCAGCAACTATATGACAGGGGAAAAATACCTTGGCTGTAGTTTGCTAAGGACTGAAAGTGAAAAAAAGGACAAGGCTGAGTGTGAAGTTTAAATTGCCAGCCTTCATTGGTTTTTATCCTCATGAATGATTGGTCTCATGCTGTGAGAGACACACAGCCTTTCCTAATGGTGAGTGAAAGCCATCTACAGATAGTGGATGCCGAAATATCAGCTGAGTCCCTCAAGGGCACAAAAACAAGCCCTTTCCTGACCTTATTTCTTCCTTTAGCAATTGCTAAATAGAACCTAAGTGCCCTACTTTAGGCAAAGAAGTCTATCCTGGTCTTCCCCAGCACAGATACAACTGAGACTTTGGATCTCTAATGGGAATGAAAGTACTGAGGGAAGCTGGTTTTTGCAAGAATGTTTGACCTATCAAAGAAACAGAATCATAATTCTAGTTCAAGCAAAAACATACCTCCTCAGTTGATAAAGCATGTGGATAAAGCATGTAGTTAATTTCTTCATGCTGATGCAACAGCTACAAGAAGGATGGTTTTAAGAATTTCAAAGGTTCATAAAGGGCAAGACATGTGAAATGTTCCATCTTGGTGTAAACAACTGAGACACTGATCTCTCTAGCTTGAAGTACTTAATAAGATCCTCCAAATGAGGATCTATACCAATCAATTGACCTTTGGAGCATTTGAAAGGACAGCCTTTCATTGTGGAGACCAAACACAATCTCTCCTCAGAAAGAAAGAGTTCAAATTTAGTTATTGCAGCAAGAAAGAATTAACACATTTCCTAGTGCATTAATCAGAGATTTTCCACTTTCCATCATAGACTTTAGATGTAGAACATCCCCAGATCTGAATGATGCAGTTCATAACTTTCCTTGGAAACTTTGACAGATCGCTTGACATTTGCCAAGCTTAAAGGTGGAAAGTGAGGATTTGTGTGAAACAGAGTACCTATGTGTTACAAGAGTTGTTTTTTCCACTGTGGTAATGCCCTGGGTTAGTTGATCAATAGGTCCAGGAGACCACTGAACCAATACCTTTGAGAACACAAAGATGCAATCAGGATAAATCAAGCATTGGATATTCTGACCTGATGAAGTTCTTGTGGAATCAGCTTGAAGATTAGGAGTCCATCAACAAGCTGCTGACATAATCCATTGCCCATGCTCTTTGCTCTGAGACTAGGAAAACAACATGGAAACTTGTTGTTTAATTTCATTGCAAACAAGTCTACGAGAGGCTTTCACCATAGAATGAACAGACACTGCAAAGGCCTAATATAGAGATCATTTTGTTAGGATTACCATGCCTGATCTGGACAGACTGTCTGCAATGTCGTTTTTCTTTCCTGGAATGTGATGAACTCGGAACATAATCCCTTGTGACTCTGCCCAGCATAGAACGTTTCAGACTTCCATGCAGAGAAAGATGGGTCTCTTACGAGACCATGATGCATTACCCTTTGACATGATATATGCACCATTTTATGGCAAAGAACAAGGCTTTCATTTCTAAATTGTTTATGTGTAGGAGGAGAAGTTGAAAAGGACGTAATTGGTTCTCCATAAAATACCAGTTCTGCTTCAGATTTAAAGTTTCTAGATGAAAGAGATACATGCAAGCTGACAATAAAGTCTTGGTTTGTAAGGTCTCCAAGAGTTCCAGGATTTTGTGTATGCTTTCGAGGGGTGGGGTGGGGGAATGCGAACCCAAACCTGAACAGTAAGGAAATTCATTCCTATGTACACAAAATTCTGATATGGGATCAGATTTGATTCCTCTATCAACTAACACTGAGTCATATGACATAATATGGACAGTTTGCTGCAGTTGTGTAGCAGCCAGTCGTTGAAGTAATGGATGAGTGGAATCCATGTACTTCTAGTGTGCAGCTGTTACTCCTATTACTCTGGTGATGATGCAAAGTGCTGAAGCTAGGCTGAATGACATGGCTCAGAATTGAAATACCTCATGTCCAGTCAAGAAGCTGAAGTGTTTCTTGTGTGGAAGAAGGGTCAGGAAGATCAATGGAAACTGCAAACTGATGCTGAAATTTCAATTTTGAAGGTTTTTCTTTTGCAGAAATTTGTTGGGGGTGTTTAGAGATGATATATAATCGACCTTCGGTTTCTGCCCTTTTGAGGACCAAATCTCCTGGAGTAAACTGCTGATAACTGGATAATTGCAACCCTCTTTACTGCATCCTTCTGAAGAACGCTGTGCACTTCATCCTATAAGTGTATTATATTTGATTGGTGGAAGAGGATGGGCGTCCTTGAAAGAGGAGAAAGTTCTGAGAATCGCAGAATATTCATTTCTTAACTCTAGAATGGACCCACCAATCTTCTGTAATGTTCAAAGAAGCTGTGAAAAGAGCATCAATCCAGCAATTGCTTGTATTAAAGGAAGAGGAGTGCACAACAGGAGAGCTGCAGTATACCTACGAACACTCTCCCCTTCCTCCTTCCCACTTGGGAAGGGGTGCAGGCCGTAAATTTATCCACCTTGCCGAAGCCTCTCCAACATTTTCATCTTGAGTACAATCGTTGTGGAGTGGACTTATAGTAGGGTTAACTACTTTTACAGTTTTGAAATTGGGCTGACCAATGGAATCAGGTTGTGTTTATTTTTGGCCAATTTAGATGGTCCATAAACCAACACAAGGGACACATGGTAATGGTCGTTAAAATCCTGTGATGCTGTAGCAGAAGTTAGAATATCCAAAAGTTTTTCAGGGGTGCAGCCGTAAGGAGGTTTTTGCAATGATCCAGCAAAACTTTTGAATTTTCACATGCGACATCCCCGTAGAGGCGGAGGAGCTCTGCTGACAACGTTATGGCCGTAGACAATGCATGACTTTGTTACAGTCTCCAACAGCCGTTGAAAGGTAAAAGCAGAAAATGATTCTTCCTTCAGTAGACTGAAGGAAGTGGCTGAGAATGTGATGCTATATCATTATGGACCTGACCTTCATCTCTAACACTTTAACGGAGAAGTAAGCAAACGACTCCGACAACATTTCTACTTGTGAAACTGCAGTGTTGAGGGGAAGGGGGAATTGGGTTACGGGCCATGAAAGAGAATGAGCCCTATATTTGGAGGCTGAGACTAAGGATCTCAGTGCAGAACGTGGGCTGGTTATTCTTTATGTTGCCTGCTAATTCTTGTCCTTTGCCCAACCTCTGCGCAGGTTCTCTGACCAAGTATGGGTGAGGAAGTAAGAGCAGGCCTGGTCCAGACATGGTCCCCAGAAGCTTTTCTGAGCTTGAGGGAATCTTTGTGTCTCGACCGCGTAAGTATAGGACACATATCAGTTGGAAGAAGGAGGTATACTTGATTAACGGCCTTATCAAATGACCATGTCACCTCCTCTTTGATGACGTGAAATGGTTGATGTGAGGGGTTTGAAGATCCTAGTAGAGGAGGATGTACCCTCTCCTTATCATCAGCAAATTCCTAAGAATCTGCTATGATAAACAAGGCATCACAGTGTACCTGTTCCAAACTTTGATGGGATACAGGAGTATTAGACCCAGAACGACCCATCCGCTTGGAACGCCAGGAATCGGGACATACATGTTCTGTGACTATCCACAGGGAGCAACTTAACTGTCCCTAATTAGTGCTTTGTCTGCACGACATGAATCTTTCCTGCCCCTCGTTTGTGAGGTCTGGTTGGGGAAGGGGAACTCATTCTCTGCTTCTATCATGACCTTTTACATAGTGTGGCCTTCGAGCCTCAGCACTAGTACTTGCAAGGACCATTATAAAAGACATCGTTGGTGGTACAGGATGATCTCTCCCTTGAAAGGGTTAGAGTGTCCGCCTCGGATGCGGGAGGTCGTAGGTTCGATCCCCGGCAAGTCATACCAAAGACTTACAAAAATGGTACTAACAGCTGCCTCGCTTGGCGCTCAGCAATAAGAAGTTAGTGTTAGGACTGGTCGGCATGGTGTCAGGATAATGTGACTGGGTGGGACATCATGCTACATGTCTGCGGCATGATGCCCCAGTGCTAGGCATCACTATAAACTGTCACACTGCAGACATCGTAGCGATATGACTGAAACATTGTTAAAGCTACGTTAAAAATCCATATCACACACACACACACACACCCTTGAAAGGATAAACTCCGCATCCCAAAGGGTTTGAAAGGGAATACGGGGACCATCTGGGGGAGGGAAGTCAGTCCTATCTCCTTTCCTGGAAGCGTGCATAAATGCAGGCTCTGTCCCAATTACTAATATGGAAGAAGGGGGATTCGATCCTAAGCCCGACCCCATGCCTAGATTCGGCTTATGTTAATGTCGTTGACCGGGTATTTGTCCTTGCTGAATGGCGACTCATCAATGACCGGATATGTTGAGTCAATGGCCATCCAGAGCGGAAGGAAAAACTTTCCTTAGAGCTCAAACATTTATAATGATGTGTTATCTCTTGAGGTTGAGTGAACTGCTCATTGCCTGACCTCGGCGTGACCTGAACGGATAATTATAACGACCCATTAGTGCAGTTACATAGCCCTAACAAGTAACACTGGTCAACAGTGAAATCATTACTGACTTGAAAAGGCCCTAATCTGTAGTATTTTGGTGTGCCGAACACGAATATAACCGTGAAAAATTTGTATTGGCTCTCGTTTTGAAGATATTCATATACCTCATTTTCTATGTTTCACTGTGTAAATTTCTCCAGTAGGACTGCAGCAACATCCGGAATAATGATGTAACATTGCATAATACCATCATGCTCACATCATCCACAGTTGATTGCATCATTTTCTGATGCAATGCAATACTAATGCCATGCGGCTGCTGAAGTAAGTTGACGTCAGCAGTGTACTATACATGTGTAGGCCTATTATACTAATGCCAGGCGGCTGCTGAAGCTGACGTAAGCAGTGTACTATATAAAGCCCAATCAGATAGGTTCAGCATTTAAAATATTTTAGACGTTGTGCGAGACAGTTCAAGCTACTGTTACATAAAACTTATTATTTTATCCATTTACGTACAATAAAGAACAGTAATGCCTCGAAAGTGTGTTAATACCGCGGACAATTTTTGCTATATTTGTGGGGAAGTGACATTTGCCAACCAGAAGAAAAGTATCAATTCTCAAGTGAAGAAGGCATATCATCTTTACTTCGGATGCAAGGTTGGTGACCAAGACAAGCCTTGGGCTCCGCATATATGCTGTGCTACATGTACAACACAGCTTTCACAGTGGTTGAATTGCAAAAGGTCATCAATGCCGTTTGCAGTCCCAATGGTGTGGAGAGAGCCAAGCAACCACCTAAATGACTGTTACTTCTGCTTGGTTCCTCCTCTTTCCGGCGGAATAACGAAGCGAAAGAAGTCGAGAATAGTCTACCCAAACATTCCGTCTGCATTGAGACCAGTTCCACATGGTGAGGGACTTCCTATTCCAGAACCTCCAGCAGAATATTCTCTTGATTCATCTGACGAAGACAAAGGTGAGTCGACCTGTTCTTCTCCTGGTCCATCAGCATGCAGTGATCCAGATTTTCACTGTGGTGCATCATCAACCCCACACAGAATAACACAGGAAGAACTAAATGACCTGATTCGTGATTTGGACTTATCAAAGAACAAGGCAGAATTGCTAGGATCAAGACTCCAACAATGGAATCTTCTAGAAGAAGATGTCACAATTACTGCATATCGAAAGCGCCACCAGCAATTGGAGCCTTTCTTCAGAAAGGAAAGTAATCTGATATTCTGTTCCGATATTGAGGACCTCATGAATGCTTTAAAAATCACTCATGACCCACAAGAATGGAGACTATTTGTGGACTCTTCGAAACTGAGTCTCAAGGCTGTGCTTTTGCACAATGGAAACATTCTTCCATCTATTCCAGTAGCGTATGCTGTCCACATGAAAGAGACATACGATAACTTAAGGCAGCTACTGAATTCCATTGAGTATAACAAGTACAGCTGGCACCTCTGTGGTGATTTGAAGGTAGTTGCCCTTTTAATGGGACTGCAGCAAGGATATACAAAATACATGTGTTTCTTATGCGAGTGGGATAGCCGAGCAAGGGAAATGCACTACATGAGGAAGGAATGGACTCACAGGCAGAATGTAGCCATTGGAGAGAAGAATATCCAACACCCAGCTCTGGTTGAGGCTCAGAAAATCTTGCTACCACCCCTTCACATCAAACTAGGTTTGATGAAGAACTTCGTGAAAGCCATTGACCGGACTTTGCCAGCATTCCGATACCTGCATGAAAAATTCCCTCGACTCAGCGAAGCAAAGATTAAAGAGGGAGTTTTTGTGGGTCCTCAGATTCGAGAGCTTTTCAAAGATGACCGGTTCAACAACTTGCTGGAAGGTGACGCGAAACAAGCATGGAATGCTTTTCGCCTAGTTTCTACAAACTTCCTCGGAAATGTTAGGGCAGAAAACTATAAGGAACTAGTAGAAGACATGTTGATGAAGTATAAGAAACTTGGCTGCAATATGTCTCTAAAGATTCACTTCCTTCATTCCCATTTGGATTTCTTTCCTAGCAACTGTGGTATTGTTAGTGATGAACACGGCGAACGTTTTCATCAAGATATCGCAACAATGGAACAAAGATACCAGGGGAAATGGTCCACTACAATGCTGGCTGACTACTGCTGGACACTCCTCAGAGATGCTCCCGAACAGCTGTACAAGAGACAGGCGAAGAAATCTAAGATGTAGTCAATGACTTGATTTTTTATAGGTAGGCTATTACAGTTGACCTTTTACTATTGGAATGCATTTCGTTATGTAAACATTAATTTCTTGCAGATTACAAAAAAACTAGAGCCAATTTTGCAATTTGACTGTCATATTCGTGTTCAGCACATAAAAATTGATAAGAATTGACTAATTTTATTTCAGTAACATGACTTTTGTAAAAATTTGTTGTCCAGTGTAATTACTGAATCTTTACTGGTTTTTTTTATTATGCATATCAAAGATGAAATTGCTTATATAATCTAGGGCATGTTTCAAATATTAAATGGAGAAGGAATAATCTCTTTTTTATGAGTCATACTTTTTGGGTCAGGGCTCAACAAAGGTGGATATGGCAAAGTAGCAATGTCGGTACTAAGATCAGCTTTGTACATAGCAGAGAACTTCGTGAACTAATTGTATAGCTTAATCTTGGCATCACATTGTTTCTTATGCCTTCAACGTAGTACCGAGATAACATATAGGTTGCTGTAAAAAAAAAAAAAAAAAACACCTTGCATTAGAGTAAGCAGCAGAAGAGCAAGACATACTTTGTTTTTCCGACATTATTAAAGAATCAGAACTCATATTTTATAATGAGAGCACGGCAAGCTTTTTCTTATGTGACTTGTGGGCTTTGGCATTTTTGCTGTTGCTATGTTGATGGTGACTGAAGCGTGCGCCTTGTGCGTGTAAGACCGTATTGCATTCTTCTTGGCTTTGTATATGTCGAGTTATCCAAGACAAGTATAAACTCCTTGGTGGAAATTATGTTGCATGGCAGTGCCTTAAATATGTGGTTTGCGGTGATGTTAAATTTTGATTCAATAAAGACTCGAAATTCATCATATTGTTGACAACAGACCAACTCTGCCAAACTGGTACCAGAGACACATCCCTCAGCGTGGTGTCAGCACCATCCACTACATTTATTTCGCGCCTGTACCTTTTCTACATAGAGTACAATTGTACTGCTGCTGCAAAAAGGAAAGCTTCAGTCTCGATCTATTCTAGGCGAAAGTAATGCGGGACATCGATCGTCAGGTATAAGGTCATTATAATTCCCCTGAAAGCAGTGTGATATTAATTTTTTAATTGATCTGGAGTGGTGGTAGTAGCTTTCGTGGTAGAAAGTATCTTTTTCAAATATAATTGCTTTCTTCTGCTGGTGAGACGAGTGATAGAGGGACCTAGATACCACGAATAAAAGGTTATTGGCCAGAACATTTCGCCTGATTCGAATGTCACTGTAGTTACAATTATGCCCAAGATACAATGAGGGCAGTGCTCTCGGCTGTTGTTTCGACAGATAAAGCGAAATAACCCTTGCTGCTCCTGAGTTGGATTAGTGTGTTCTGGCTGGTACTAACTCTCGATGTTTATCTGCTTTGGATCTTTGTTCCACTCAATCTAAACCAGTACATGTTAACCCCAAGGAGGTTTCGCATCATTGGTTTGTATTCCTTGTCGACGTAATGCAGTGATTATGCAACCCTCCAGTATTCTGACCTACTCGTCGATTGCAAGCGGCATCAGAAATTTGTGCATCTTGTCTGTGTTTGTTTGTTGGTTCTAACTGCGGAAGCAGATGATACTCACAGCGACTGAGAATCAGTGATGTGTGTTGACTTTGAGGTCCTAATACAGGATAATGTCTCACGCAGCTAACATAGACATAAAGCTAGTTGTAAAGCTTTCATATGAGACATTATTGAGAGACTGCTCACTGTTGTCCTTATTTGCCCGAACAACTCCGTTTGTACGGATTTAAAGTGCTGCCCATGTTCCATGACCACGTTGCCCATGTGGTTTAATGAAGTAATGATCGCCACACAGGAGGGCGATAGTGTCATTGTTGTTGCTGAGAGTGAAACCACCAGCGTTTTGAAAGTTTTGTGTTAAATTCCAACAATACTAACCAGAACCATCTCTATAAATCTGTTAATTGACATGATATTCTCAGCCGTTAATTATTGAGTAGCAAATTCATTAACAAGTTTGTTTTGCCAGATCCAGTACGTCCTACCGTCAGGTAATGATAATCTGGTAACTCAAAACTGTGTTTTTTTATTACTCGTTCTGTGTCAAAGTTTATTATGCTCATTTTATATAAAATAAAAAATAAACATTTTATCCCTGGTAATTTTATCAGCAGCATAGAATAACATGAGCTACTACACAAAATTTGGTATATTAGGAAGTGGTTCATCCGGTGAAACAACGGCAATTACACAACATATGTTGATCTGACAAATTATCTAAAACGATCCGGTGACACAATGACCGGCAGCCTTATCATGTCAGGACAACGAGTGCTAGAAACAACATATCCTCATGTCAACGCCAACAACACACAAGCTGTTAGTTATAATCAACTAACCACATAAGTACCTGAAAAACTTCCACTTGCCAGTGGCATAATGACCGGTGTCATAAACATGACAGGTAAGAAAATAATAAACTTGGAAATAACCTACCCACCATCTAATCAAAATCTTTCTCAATTGGTAAGTATCAACCAAATTAATACAGTGTCAGATTTAAAAATAAACAAATCTGGTGATTTTTTTACCAGGTACTATTTCATTTATCAACGGCAGCAAGATAACAGGACTACCAACATACTCTCCTCCGAGTGCAGAATCAGCTTATGATCAGCTGAAAGGATCATTGACCGTGTATTTAAAACTTGGTGGAGGATCAGTGACAGATTCGTTGGACATGGATGGAAAGGTGATACAGCACTCAGCTTGATAACACTCCGTTGTTCAACGATAGCTGGGAAGCAAACGTAAATTGTGTTAGACAAACTTTTGTTATAAAATCCGACGACACAATGACAGGAATCTTGACATGGGCATCAACAAGATAACATCAACTGCGTTTCCAACAACATCAGTTCTGACAAACAAGAACTACGTCGATGATACGATCGCCGGTTAAACTGCACTACAAGTAGCAAATTCTGACGACACAATGACATGCACGCTAGACATAGGATCAAACATGATAACAACAACATATTATCAAGTAGCCACATTTGATCTGACAAACCAATCTTACGTCGACGTGGCAGTAAATAATGCAATTGCTGTATCAGGTATACCCGCTGATGCCATTTACATTACGAAAACCAGAGGTATAATCACAGGAGCCATCGACATGGTAGCAAATAAAATAACGTCCTGTTCCCGCATCAGACATTGTAAATAAACTGTACGTAGATAGTGTTGTTGTTGACAGAACCAAACGAGCTCGCAGTAATATTGGTTACATTCCACAAATTGTTGATTCTACAGGTAATCGTTGGGGTTTTACAGCGACAGCATCAATATAATATCCTGGAAATAAACCAAATCATGCTTTTTCATTTAACGGCGCTATATTAGGAGGTCCCGAGTGGACAACATATCGAGAAACAAGCAATTTTTCGATAAAAATAATATTTTCAGCAGCTGTTGCAATTTGGAAGTTTCATTTACGAGGACGATTAAATGCTGGTGTCTGCTGCATATACAACTGGAAATTAGAAGGATGAACAGATAAAACTTGGACAACTTTATACAATGCGACAGATGTTTATATCTCAGCGAGTCAACAGTTTACTATCGCTGATGCTAACACGGTTAACAAATATCTTTACTTTAGGATGCATGTTGTCAATACAGAAAGTCCTTACCCGGGTCTGAGAATGTTTCAGCTGTATGAGATTGATGATTTAGTGTCGATGTAGTTTATAATGTATGTTGATCACCTGTCGATCGAGTCGCAAAAGAGTTGTATGACGTTATATTTTATCCTGGAGCAGAAATATTGGTGGGAAATAATGTTGATCATCTAGACCTGGAGAGTGCAAATGAGGCACGAGCAGCAAGTATAATTGCTAAAATGAAACGTTTAACTTTAGAACCACCTGGTTTAACAGATAAAGAAGACAAATTTGTCAGAGTTGCAGGTATGAGAGGTCCACAGCTAAAGAAAACTATCCAAGACTTTGATACTACCAGTAAATACTGTCGTCCAAACGATTGTGAAGAGCAGCGACTAAACGTTGAGTCACTGTTGACAAAGACATTGCTCGAGAATAACAAAGAAAATTCTATAACTATTAACAGATCTGACCTTGTAAAAACAAAATCTCATGATGGTAAAAAAAAAAACAGAACAAGATCGAATAAAAAAGTTCATGATGAACTTAATGAAGTAGCTGAAACAAACAAAAGAAATAGATTAACGAAAATCGCAGGATAAGTGACACTTTTGCTACACGCAGAATAATTCGCGAGATAGATATGGACTATCCTGATAATAATAAAAAACAAAACATTCGAGGTTGCAGATTATCATGATGACGCTAATCCACTAGCGACAGCATATCTGATGCTGGTAGATTCTCTGACAAACAGTGATTATAAAAATATTCTGATCAACAGCAGATACGGCACTGATAGCAGTAAATGCTATTGAGTCAAAAATTGAGTCTTGTAGCGATGCTGAGCAAGATCTATTTTATAATACACTTGATGATATAACAATTGTCAACAATTTTATTAAACCTATTAAACTAGGTGTAGCTGATGATATTCTTCACTAAAAGACTATAAAAAGGAAGCTGGAAAGTTACTAACAGAAAACAAATACAAAGATATTAAAGATCTGATTGTTTGGTATCTAAACCTACCTGCAAATGACATCAACTTGGATGTTGATAAAGGTGGACTTTTATCTTTTGCAACAGCATATGAAATACTTAAAAAAACATACGTTAATTAATAATCTCAGCGACTTTGATTTATTTATATCAACGGGTTATATCGAATCAAGAAAAGATGTTTACCAGGATATTGTGAATGATGTCACCAAAATACAAACACATTTTATTTGACCATCTGTACCAATTATCAAATCAATTTGCTGATCCTAGATATAAAGATACATCATCCGATGTATATGATGGTTATATAAATGTTCTTGCTGATCCTGTTAATAGTAAATTGATGATCTGGTTGATAAAGCTGCTGCTGAGAAAACGTTTACTTTTGGGCAGTAACATTTGCTAGTTAGATCAATAATGACAAAAAAGAGATAATCGACTTCAATTACATATCATCTAGTCTCTCAGACAACGACAGTAATGATCTGATCAAGTACTACAAATACTATCATAAAAAATGTATTGTGTCATACGAGCTAGAAAATACTACAGCAAAATCATAGGCGTGCTAAACTATATTCAGATTGTGTTAACAGCGGGATTAGCATCAGCAGGAGATACAGCAAATCCGTTGTTCTTAATAATATCTGGAGCAGGTATTGCATTATCAAGGATCAATAAAACATAGAACCAAAGCATGAGAATAAAAGTACCTCTGTGAAATAGCAATAACGACTTATAATAAAATATTATATCATCTTCGAGATTATCCACGAGGTGAAAAGTTCATCATGTTAGATCTGATACAGGAATTTCCAGACACAGATGATATGTTAGTTGATATAATACCAAATAAAGTTGTGAAATATGAAAAACGGTTTTCGGTAAATTTTGTGTGAATTTCAAATATAATGGAAGATATTACGGTGGAAGATACCACATTAAAGACGAAGAGAATTCTTTTCCAGGGTAAGCATATGACTGTTATACTTAACAACGAGAAATATAGCACGTACTTCAAAAATAGAAACAAGATAAAGTTGTCTCTTGTTTGTAAAGATTAATCAGAATATTTTGAGAAACTTATTTTAATCACAAAAGAGCTTTCTAAAATTATTGATAATCTCATAATCCAATTACGCAAAACAAATACACAAAAATTACAGTTGACGATGAGCTAAAAATGTTACGTTAATAAGACAATAGTTTCACATGAAATTTTTATCAAAATGTTAGAACCTGATTCTCTTATTAGCGGTAAAATTGTATTTTTCTATCATGATGATGAAAGTCATATTATTGCAAAAGCTGAAACGTAAAAAATCTCTTGCAATTTCAAGTAAAATTTGGTGTGAAATATATAGTAATCTTATATAAAGGGGTTGTTTCTGGATCAAATTCCTATTTTGTTTGATGACGATGATGGTTCAATGATAGGTCCTTGACAGGTAATCAATAATGAAATAGACGCTGTTGCCTCAACAAAGTTTGCTTTCGTATTTGTTTCGACTAACTTGAGGGGGCTATGGAGGGGGGAGATAATTATGTTGTCAGATTCAAAATAGGGTTTTTAGGCCAGAAACCCCCTTATATACGAATACTAGTGTTTCATTTCAAGCCAAATTTATCGACATAACCGATAGGTCTGTTCTGTTAGCATGTTTGAATCAAAAGAGGATGTGGACCACTGGTTTGGGATCAACCAAACGTAACCGATGAGATTCAGTTTAGGCAAATCCAACTGAACCTTTCAGTCTAGTGCTCGACCACTGGTTGTGACATCATTGTCTGCAACAATCTGTACGGCAGAAAATTGGTGAGCAGTTTTTACCAATTTTATATCTACCTCAAACAAATGTTCTGCACCCTCCCGACCCAAATAGAGTGGAATGCATTTGACATCGGTATAACCATAGCCGCCTGTGAGCGCTTTTGCAACGTGTTTGGGTGCGGATAAGAAATCACACTGACGGCAAAAGCAACTAAAAAATAATGGCCAATGTACGATATACTTCTATGACAGCTTTTCGGGCTAAATACGCTGTATGGTAAACGTGTAGAAAATGCGTCTTAGCTAAACGTTACAATACTTTGAAATTGCAGAAATATATAATCATGATCCTTCTTATATTCTACGTTAACAAGTTAAGTAACGTTACACATAAATGTTACATGCATAAACATCGCTTATGTTAGCAAATCCCTCCAAGCATTTCGTCTGTACGTTGAATATATATGCCCGTGGTAGCCATCGTACCTGTGCATTTTTTAGTTCTCCGAGCCTGGTACCCTCTCACACCCCATCGATGTAAAAACATCGTGCATCGCAAAAGAGTGACACGTCGGTAAAGGAGAACAAAATATTTTATTTCTCTCATCCGACATGAGAATTTCCCCGCCAACAAATGTGTATGGGAACCATCGGGAAATCAAAATCTTTACATCTTGCAGACACAATAAGCGATGAAATAAACATAAATGGTGAAAAAAAATCATATTATAATATAAGCATAACCGATGATGGATGCACCAACACAACTGATAATAAATTCTCCGACACAACCGGATGTGGAGCCCGCTCAGGAAGCAAGGCATGTCCCAAGGATAAACATCCAGGTATCAATGCTGCTGGTAAAACGCTTTCTTTGACGATGAAACAACGCTATACTGAAAATGAAACGGAGACTGCCGACACGCACGGTGCCGAAGCAAAACAATTGGAGACTATGGCATATTATGTTCTCCAAGGCATCATGAATTCTGTTGCCGACATTTTCCACACATCTTCAGCAAAAGTTCGAGTGCAACAGCAGCCCCAAATAGCAACTTTTGGGACTAGCCAGCTCCACGTGTGTCCGCGGAAGCTATTTAAAATATGGCTGATCATTTGCATATGGAATAGCAGTGTTGGTAAACAGAAGCGTGTTTAAAAAATACGTGCAAAATATTTACATCGCCGTACGCGACGAACATCGCAAACCTTGTTTAACATAGAACGTTAGTTGGTGCCCTCACGGTGGGGTATTCGATGATTGCTATAAAGGAATCTAGATGAAACCTGCCGACTTGGCCTACTCAACCTCGAAGACGATGCAAAGCTCACAGGAACTGTAGCACTGAACTGAGGTTTTGGATGTGGAATATGTTAAACAAGGTACCTTTCCAATGATATCAAGTCGTGTAATGACCTCCATTAATATCATAATTCGCGTCGCAGTCGTCATCGCCCTCGTGTTTTCTAGCACAAACTATATTTCTCTATGCTAAACCCAAAATATGCTGACACCTACCGTATCTACCACGATAAGTCACTGGAAGGATTCCAGTCTGCTCAGGCCGAGTACTCCAACAGTTATGAACCACGCACCACGATTACCACAACGACAGAATGCACGCTGAGGAGCATACCGAAAAGGTTCACGACGATAATGATGCAACGATGAGTAATACATGGTGACCAGTAGAAAAACGGGAAACATGCTACAGATTAGCCTACAAACATATATGTCTTATTCTTAAGCGGACCTAACTGTGAGCGCGCTGTAAAGAAAAAAGTAAAAGCTGTGTTTTGTATAATTCAGGAGCGTGCCATAACACGAAGGAAGCTCTTGAACTACTGCATGGTGAAGACTTCAGATGGAATACAGCGTCGAAAACGACAAAGTTTAGGGGCCATTAGCCGAAATCTTGATTGATATGGCAGGCAGATGTCTGGAGCTTTCGAGATTATGATCAGTGGCAGTTCGGTATTACTCCGCAGTAGTTCTTGATGGGCTCACAAACTTGCATATTATATCGACACAGCTGCCTGAACGTACATTTCAGGCCTGTTTGAGGCTAATCCGGTGCCTGGAATACTTGCGTGATGACGCTTGATAAATAGTTCGCATTTGCATTTCAAAGGGCACTAAGATGTTTGCGCGGAGGCGGTGTGGCCAAGAGGCTCATCCACTGGAGCCCCTTTAACAGAGGCTAGGACATGGCTAGAAAGGAAAGCCATATGGCGGATATACCAATCCGCGCCGTGGTAGGTCCCCTGCCCTATGTTAGATGAGTACAGACACTCTGCTTTATCCTCCTCACGACAAGGCATACTTATAAGTACGTGTTAACAGTAGCTGCCGTAGTCTCTATGTTCAAAGCCGCAGAACCACCTACAGGTAAAGCAGTGGCAGAAGTGGTCGCTAGGCTCTCTCGTCTCTATGAGCTTGGACCACGAAAGTGGCATTATTTGATACAGGTCGATCCCAGTAAAGAGTTGACAAAAGCACAATGCTAGAGTCTGGCTCGGTGAAACCGGCAACCACAAACACAAGGCCTACTTATAGAGGCACTTTGGACAACAATACGCACAAGAACTGTTGACATTTGGTGTGTCTTTGCGGCAGTGGGTGTGAGGGCTGCCTGATGTCTCCACTCTCAGTGCCGATGTGATGCAATTGAGAGGCCAAAACACATCAGTCACCATCAAAGAGCGCGAATTTGCACCTAAATCATAACTGCCTGTAGGACTAAAAGAGACTGGACTTCCGCCCAGCCCAATTTCCCGTTATTTGTAGGTTCCTGGTCAATTGGAAAGCGAGCAATGCCGTGCTATTTACTCTATGTAGTTCCTTAGTGGTAGAATTAGCATATCAGACCAGCGGTCTATAGTCTATCATTCGATAGTGGTTTTTCGCGTACAGTCTTCGTTCGAGAAAAGCTACAAATTGTGATAGAAGGTGCTCATCTACCACTTAAAAGCATTCTTATAGGATCGAGTACTCATCCACCATATCGTGGCTGTATGCCCGCGTCGTAATGTCGTCCAGTGTAATCATTTTTTTTTTGTTTTCCAGTGAACTATGCTTATATGGTAAACCTCATTTTGTGGTGTGGCTTCGGATTGGTGTCATTCTGTAGAGAAAAAATCTTGGAGGCACTCAATGTAAATATGGTGCCTAAGATCGGCCTTTACGAATGTCCTCGAATTACCTTTCGCCTTGTCTGCTTTCAGAATGGAGTTAATTTTAGGGTGAAGGACGACGATCGTGACGATGCGCTTTCCCGAGTACTCGTCCTTTATCTGACCCATGACATTTTTGTTGGTTGTGTTGTGGAATAGATGCGATGTAGAGTAGTCGCTCTTGTCGTATAAGACAACACAGATAAGTACACTACTTGATGATGTAAACTCATATTATAATTGAAATAAATCCAGTAGAAATTATTAACGAAACTCTATTCAATTTAACGTGGTCTGGATTTTAGCTGCGTTACACGTTATTGAGCTCCTGTCTAGTGGAAAAGCTCCAAGAGCAGACTCCATCACAGCTGAGATCTACAAGTCTGGTGGGCCTAGGTTAGTGGGAAGACTAACAGAGATGTTCTGTGGCATGTGGAAGATGACACGCATACCCCAGGAATTCAAAGATGCACCTATCATCCACCTTTACATACGCAAAGGTAATCGCCAGTCCTGCGACAACCATAGAGGAATCTCTCTACTCTGCATCGCTGGCAAGGTCCTCGCCAGGCTACTGATGAACAGACTCACAGAACACCTTGATCATGGCCTACTGTCAGAAAGCCAGTGTGGCTTCAGAAAGGAGAGAGGCACCATCGACATGATCTTTGCTGCCAGGCAGTTGCAAGAAAAATGTCTTGAATAAAATGTCCACCTTCGTGGACCTGACTAAGGCATTCGACACTGTCAGCCGAGAAGGCCAATGGAAGACCATGGCCAAATTTGGATGTCCAAGGGTCTTCATTGAAATGGTGAGTTTCATGATGACATGCTTGCCAGAGTCCAGGACCAAGGTAACTATTCCAAACCCTTTGCAGTTACGAATGGTGTGAAACAAGGATGCGTCTTAGCCCCCCACTCTCTTCAACATGAGGGTCTCCGTAATGTTGATGGATGCTTTCAAGGACAGCGATGTTGGAGTAGGTCTCAGATCCGTCTGGATGTGAAGTTGTTCAACCTGAGGAGGCTCCAAGCCAAAACCAAAGTCCAAGTTGAGAACATTCGCGACCTGCTGTTTGCAGATGACTGTGCCCTCAACTCCAGCACGGAGACAGGCATGCAACAGAGCATAAACCTTTTTTCCACAGCGTGCTCCAACTTCGGACTCACCATCTCTACCAGCAAGACCGAGGTTCAACTCCGATGGGCTGGCCATGTTGTTCGCATGCCGGTAGAACGCCTACCTAAGAAGGTATTTTATAGAGAGCTACAACAAGGCAAAAGGTCTCATGGTAGTCAAAAAAAGAGATACAAGGACACCCTCAAGGCTTCGCTGAAGAACCTATTCATTGATCCTGATAGCTGGGAGAGTGTCGCTGCTAACCGATCTGCTTGGCGCAGTCAAGTCAACGCTGATGCGGAAGCCTTTGAGCAGAAAAGACTGGTGAACGCAACTGAAAAAACGTGATCTGCGCAAATCCAGGAACATCATTCCCGCAACTCCCGACCAGCAACCTGCACATCCGTGTCCCCACTGCAACAGACTCTTCCGGGCCCGTATCGGACTGATCAGCCATCTCCGGACCCACCCCCAGCGAATCGATGACATTAAATGGTCCTCATCGACACCAATGGACGAACATCATCATCATCACTTTCTTACAGAGGAAATTTACATTGAGGAATAAAATACAAGACATAGTTTTAGCATCGTGTGTGGTTGAAATGTATCTGCATACAGATAAATTGTTCTTAGTACCAAGATAAGAACCATATGTAATGCATATATTTGACATACAATTTATTTAATTATCAGCTATCCCGTTAATGTGATAATAGATCAAACCGATTATTTTGTACCATGTATTTTTTTTTTACATTATTCCTTTCTTCTTCCAAATTCACCGCTCCGGTGGCCTAGTGGTTAGAGCGTCCGCCTCGGATGGGGGAGGTCGTGGGTTCGATCCCCGACTGAGTCATACCAAAGACTTATAAAAATGGTACTAACAGCTGCCTCGCTTGGCGCTCAGCATTAAGAGGTTAGTGTTAGGACTGGTCGGCCTGGTGTCAGAATAATGTGACTGGGTGGGACATCATGCTACATGTCTGCGGCATGATGCCCCAGTGCTAGACATCACTATAAACTGCCACATTGTAGACATCGTAGCAATATGACTTGCAAATTGTTAAAGCTACGTTAAAAATTCCAAATCACATCACATCACATCTTTCAAATTCAGAAAGTCCTTTTTTGTTTCAGAAATAGATTTCAAAAATCTCTTCAGCTGAGTATCTTTTTAAAATTACTAATTTTTATTCTTGTCACAAACAGTAAAGTTAGAATCGCCAATATGAAGCTGTCCGCGAAGCATTTTTATAATTTTCTCATAACATTGATTTTCATATTTAAATATTGACCACAATTGCAAAACCTACCATTTTTATATCTATTTTTTTCGATTACAAGATTTTTCATCATAATAAATATTAATGTCATATTCGCTTTTATCAAGGAATTGCAATACATTAATTTTGCAGTTATTGTATCCTTCTATAAAATATAATATTTATCTCTTGTGGATATAGCACTATCTCCCATTCAAAATATTAGATATATTTTGAATAAGTTGCTTAATTAACTATCATGATTTTTTAAAAATAGCTTTTACGCATTTGCTCTATATGCATCGGTGGACAATCTGCTTGTGTTTGTTAGGTCCACGGGCTAATTCGTTATGCTATGAATCGGCGTTTATGGCCACCCAGTCGAACACTAGCATGATGCAAGAATCGTGCAAAAGTCTAAGGACCGTTCCGGTGGCCCATTAGTTAAAGTGTCAGCCTCGGAAATCCGGCCGAGTCATATCAAAGACTTATATAAATGGTACTAACGGCTGCCTCGCGATGCGCTGAGCATTAAGAGGTTAGTGTTAAGACTGGTCGGCCTGGTGTCAGGATAATGTGACTGGGTAGGACATCATGCTACATGTCTGCGGCATGATGCCCCAGTACTAGAAATCGCCATACATTGACACACTGCAGGCATTGTAGAGATACGACTGAAAAATTGTTAAAGCTACGTTAAAAATCCAAATCACACACTACTACCTTCCAGATTGTAACAATTTCGGAATGAAATCACAGTCTTCAATCATTATACCAAATTACCATCTTGAGCCAGGATTTATTCAAGCACAATCACCCAATATAGTGTAGGTCTTACAATAACGGAACTATCGTAAAGTCATTTTAAGTAATTTCTTTATCAGATGAACGATTATAATCCTTACACGAAATCAAATTTGACGAATAAAGTTTTATGATAAAGATATCAACCTTATGTCTTCGATTTTCACTTGAAACGTGTAAGTTTCATAAGTTTGCAATTGGCCCTTGTTTTAATTTCGTTTTTGTTTCTTGTCTTTCATTTTTAATGTTGAATGAAGTTATCTATATAAAATGTGGATCTTACTGAGTGAAAGGAGTCAGATATAAATAAAAAGGACGACGACAGTTGAAATGTTGAATCACTATGTTGGGCAGGAAAATGGAAAATATAGCCAAATGCAAATATGTGTTTATTTCACTGGTTAAAAAGTGGGCTACTTAACACTAAAACTTTAATTGCCGAGCAATGATTTGTACAAAATCCATAACATACCGTTCCCCATAGCTTTGATAGAGGGTATTTTCTTGAATGTAAACTTTAGGAGATGATATTTCCATTCGAATACATTACGCAATTACTCCGTTATAAAGGACAAAGCTAAAAATATTTATTGTTAATACTTTCATTAGAAAACAGACGTTATACGCACTGTTTCTTGCAGTATACTATTTTCAAATTTCTTGCATTATAATATTTTCAAATTTATCTTCAGGACAAAATAGTAAAAGCTCTTCAATTTGCTTACCATTAAATGTAGAAATAACATTTAGTTTTGTGTCACGTGTCGATGCTAAATAAAAATAAGTATATTATGTTTCTGACACTAACCATCTGACACTTTCAACCAGTAAGTTAAAGTAAGTACTATTCTTTATTTTAGACGAAACGGTTATCACGAGAGTACATACGGTGTAAGATGCGACCGAAGCAAGTTCATTACTTCAAGTTTCCTTATAGCATCCGTAGCTGGAACCAACATTATTTGTTGAAAGAAAACTAGAAATAATACAGGTCAGACTCCCATACTGCTATCAGAAAAATGACAAACATCTTTATTGTTACATTGAAATTCGTGTCCTACTCACAATCACGTGCCGCAATGTGTAGAATACGGACATTCACATCATGAATGATAACGTCCAAGCTGGAACCAAAACAACTTCATAGCTGTTTTATCATACTACACATTTCATACTATTCGTTCTTTCCGTGTTTAACTTGCACGAAAGATTCCTGGACCTCTGCTATACAGTACCGTATCAATTTTAGCATCCATGCTCAGAACCAACCTTAAACATTTTTGGTTATAAATGCCTCAGGAATATATATCTGGTTTCCTTCACATTTGTAGACGTCAAATTCTATCCATGTATATAATTTAATATCTCTTGATCTTTAGGAATTGCAATTTAGCAGCTCTATTCTTAAATCATTGCTTACAAGAGCTGGCTCCTAGGTAAGGTACCTAAACTCGTTTCTTTCAAGCGATGCATCTTGGCTCAGAACCACGACCTTCTTACTACTGCCGGTTACAGCACAAGTTGATACCAAAATAAAAATAAGTATATTATGATTTTTGCACTAACCATCTGACACTAACCACCAATAAATTAATAGTAAGTAATATTCATTATTTTAGACGAAAAGGTTATCATTGGAGTATATAGTGTAACAATGGACCAAACCCTATTCATTACTGCAAGTTTCCTTACATCATCCGTGCCTGGAACCAACATTCCTTGTTGAAAGAACACTGCAAATAGTAGAGGTCTGACTCATGTACATCAATCAGAAAAAATGACAAAAGAAACACAAATATCTTCATTGCCACAGAGAATTTCACGATCATGTGCCGATAACACGTAGAATACGGACATTTACATCACCGATGATAACATCCTGCTGGGAACCAACACAACTTCATGTATGAATTACCATGCCATAGTTAACACCTTTACTGTGTTGGTTGCCCATCGGTCTCGATGAAGTCAATCCTGCGCTGCTCTTCGCTGGGTCCTCGTGTGGCTGATGAGTCCGATACGAGATGTGCATGTCCTGGTGCAGTGTGTACACTGCAGGAATGAGTTGGTTCTTAACGCTGTTACCTTCCTGCGTTCCTTGGCGTCGGCGACTTTCGTTCTGCTGGCATCCTGGAAGGTTTTGCACCCATTACTAACAGCTGCACGCCAGCCAGGTCTATCCTTGGCGCAGGAACCGAGGGTTGTCACAGATATTGAGCAGCATCTCAGGCTGTTCTTGATGGAGTCTTTGAATCTTTCCTTCGGGCGACCAATTTTTCTGTGTCCACTAGATAGAGCTCCATACAAAATCTGACGTGGCATTCGAAACTTCTCCATACGGATGACATGACCCGTCCACTGGAGTTGTGCTCTCAGTTTGATATTCCTGTGACTCAACACGCTACAGTAGAGACGTCCTAATGATTGACTGGCACTGCTGATGCGTGTCGTTATCTCTTTGTCTAGCGATCCATCGGAAGATATGATGTTTCCAAGGTACTTGAAGTGATCGACAGCTTTCAGTTGGGTGTCTTCAACAGACACAATCGGGGGTGGGTCGTGGGCAAGCTATGGTGCCTGTCTTGTTCAGACTGATAGTGACATCTTTAGTAGGACATGTGAAACTGAGTGTGCATTATTATGAGGCGCCGTAGCGGACAAAAGCTTGTCCAGTGAGAAAGGTTGCTGTTGAAATTTCGATCTAGTATGTCGATAAATCCAATATGACGTGTTGAATCAAATTGCATGTCCTTAAAGTTCCATTTTCTAGATCAAGATTTTAGATTTTATATGCTGAATTATACAGTGGTGGTTTAAAGTTGAATTTCCTATGTTGCCGTTTTACAGTGTACATTTTGAATTACACAGCGGTGGTTGAAATGTCAATATCATATGTCAAGAATCCATAATTCACACGTTGTATGTAACTGTGATGAAAGTTCCATTTCATATAGTGAGTATTTAGGTTTCATTTCCGTTGAATTTCACTCCAACGAGAAGCAGCCTCCTTGTTTAAAAATAAGGCGGTCCGTTCACGAGAGCGACCTTTAGCGAAGAAATTCATAGTAATTCTCGACCTGTGAATGGTAACTTTCAAACTGTAAATGCATGAAATGTAATGGCGCTTTATAATTGAATACACGAATGATGTATCCTAATACTTGGTATTATTTTGAATTGTTAAAGTGGACATCGTGTAATGTTACTTTTAACACCAAACACATCATTTCACCATGTAAAACTAGCAATTCTGACAAGCACCATAAAATGTCCAATCACCACTGTGTAATTCAACACATACAACCTAAAGACTCAACATACGAAATGGAACTTTCAGCACAATCAACGTGATTCAACATGTTAAATAGAAACTCTCGACATATGACATTAAAATTTCAACAACCGCCGTGTAATCCAGAAGATACAATGTAAAAACTCGACATTGGACATCAAATTTTCAACAAGCGCTGTATAATTCATCATATGAAATCTAAATACTCAACATATGAAATGGAACTTTCAACATAAACTCTTTGAACCAATACGTAAATTAGGAATTCTCGACGTATGACATTGAAATTTCAACCACCGTCGTGTAATTCAAACGACACGATCTAAAACATCGACATAGAAAATATAACTTTCAACCACTACTGTTTAATTCAACTGATACAATCTAAAATCTCGACCTAAAAAATGGAACTTTAAGAACAAGCATTTTGGATACAACACGTGAAATTGGAATTCTGGAAATATGACATTAAAATTTCAACGGCAACGTTCTGATTGGACCAGCTTTTGTCCGCTACGGCGCCTCACACAGTATAAATCAACAAATTTCACACAGTTCGTTCTTTTCATGTTGTTTCAATTACATTAAAGATTCCTGGACCGCGCTATAAAGTACCGTATCACTTTTAGCGTCCTTGCTCAGAACCAACTTATACATTGGCGATCGTAAATGTCTGAGTAAAATATCGTCCTTCCCGCACATTGGTACAAGTCAAATTATCTACATGTAGATCGTTTAGCATCCCCTGTTCATTACCTAATATAATTTAAAATTTTTATTATTTAATCATTGCGCAGGAAAGCATGGTTTCTATGTAAAGTACCTATACACGTATATTTGAAGATATCCATCATCACTAGGAACACAACATCCGTACTCAAAGATATCCTAACAGAATTTCTAATTAGAGACCCTTTCATTTATTGAAAAAATAACTGTAACGACATTTAATATACCTTGACTGAAGGAAAAGTAACATCCGCGTCCACCCTCTCTCTCTCTCTCTCTCTCTGACTCAAGAACATTCGAACTGGAAATGAAATATGGACACAAGTTATCTAAACATATTCAATACATTCACTTCCACAAAATTAAGTTACACTTATTGGTTACGAACTTTCTTTAGATATCATCGACAGACATATATAAAAAAAAAATTTACATCTTACTAACAACCGCGTGTGATAATCTACCTAAGTCTATTTATTACTATGCTTCCTCATATCATCCGCGCCTTGAACCAAAGCTTCTAGTTGAAAGATAAAATAAATCATATAGGTCTCTTTACCATACAGCCGCATACAAATTCACGTTACTTTTCAATTCGTCGATAACATATGCAATAGTGACATTTACGTCATCGAGAATAACATCATCGCTGGCAACCAAATGAAGTTCATATATTACATGCCATACTAAATATAATTACTTGGAAATTCGAAATTCAGCGTGAAATATTTATCAACGATGTTCATACAATTCTTTGGTTTCACGCTGCCTCACATACATCAATGATTCATGGACCAATGCTACAAAATATCGTATCAATGTTAGCATCCATGCGCAGAAACAATTGAGAACGTTTGTCTTAGTAAGTGCCTAAGTAAAATATATTGGGTTTCCTTCACACTTGTAGTCATCAAATTATCTCCATGTATATCATTTACCATCTCTTGTTTCTTAGGAATTACAATATAGCAGCTGTATTCTTAAATGATTGCTCACAAGAGTTGGTTCCAATGTACGGTACCAATACTCGTATCCGTGAAGCGATGCATCTGCGCTCATAACCACGACGTTTTAACCACTGCCTCTCACAGTACCCATTATAATGATTTTGACACTAACCACCAGTGAATTAAAGTAATTAATATTCTTTATTTTTAGACAAAAACGTTATCACGAGAGTATATAGTGTAATAATCAACCAAAGCCAATTCAGTGCTGCAAGTTTCTTTATGACATCCGTGCCTGGAACCAATATTTCTTGTTGAAAGAAAATTGAAAATAGTAGAGATCTGACTCTTAAACAGCTATCAGAACAAATGACAAAGTGAAAAAGATCTATATAGCCACATAGAATTTCATTTTCTTTTCCCAAACATGTGCCGATAACATTTAGAATATGGACATTTACATGTTGAAAGGTAACATCACCGCTGAGAACCAAAATCACTTGATATATGAATTATCATGATATATTTAACATCTTTTGGAGGATATTTGAAATTGAGTGTGCAGTATAAATCATCAAATTTCACATAATTCATTCTTTTCATGTTGTTTCACTTACATAAAAGATTCGTCGACCTGTGTTGTTATTGTTGTTCTAGGGTTTAACGCCATTTTTCAGCACAGGATACATGGCGGCCGGTATAACTGGTGAAGGAAGAACCTTGGAAAACCCAGGGAAGAACCACCGACCCACGAGAAGCTAGTGGCAGGCTTTTCCACGCACCCACGGTAGCCGAGCCATGGACTCGAACCCACGCAGACAGCGGTGAGATGGCAGTGATCCGGAACGGTGAGCTCTTTAGACCACTCGGCCAATCGGGGCCCCTCGACCTGTGCTATAAAGTACCGTATCAATTTTAGCATCTATGCTCAAAACCAACTTACACATTAATGTTTAATAATGCCTGAGTAAATTATATTGTTCTTCCCGCACATTCGCACGAGTCAGATTATCTCCATTAAAATAGTTTAGCATCTCCTATTCCTTTGGTAATATAACTTACACCTTTATTCTTTAATCACTGCACAGAAAAGCATGGTTTCTATGTAAGGTACCCATACAAGTATATTTGAAGATATAAATCGTCACTCAGAATCACGACATCCGTACTCAAAGATATCCTAGCAAAATTCCTAATTAGAGACCTTTTAAGTTAATGAAATTAAACCTGGCTGCGAAGGCAATTAATATACTTTGACGTAAGGAAAAGTAACATCCGCATCCACCCTGTCCCCGCCGCCCTCTCTCTCTCTCTCTCTCTCTCTCATATTTGATAGTTCAACGCAACATGACAAAATCATCACATACGTTTCTACATTTACGGATAAAGTTTGTTGATTGTTCATGTTACATTTTCCATTAGTAAGTAAAAACGTATTTCTACTTCTAAATATGACATCAACAATGACCCATACTCTCTCTCTCTCTCTCTCTCTCTCTCTCTCTCTCAATACATTCGCACTGGAAATGAAATATACAAACAAGTTATCTCAGATATTCAGTACATTTGCTTCCACAATTTTAAGTTAGAATTATTGGCTATGAACTCTTAGATATCATCGACATACATACATAAAAATGTAAGTGTTATTGACAGCCGCACGTGACAATCTACCTTTGTATATTTATTACTGCAGGTTTCATCGTAGCATCAGCGCCTGGAACCAGACCTTCTTGCTGAAAGATAATTAGAAATTATATACGTCTATCTGCCATACACCCGCATACAAGTTCACGTCCCATTTCCCAATGATGCATCGATAACATGTGTAATAGGGACATATATGGCGTCAATGATAACATCGTCGATGGGAATCAAAGTGAAGTTCATATAGTATCATGCCGTACTAAATATATTAACAAGAAAATTTGAAATTCAGTGTGCAGTATTAATCAACAGATTTCATACTGTTCGTTCTTTTCAGGTTGTTTTCACTTCCATCAAATTTTCCTGGACGTGTACTATAAGGTACCAATCAACATTAGCATCCGTGCTCAGAACCAACTTGCGTTTCTGTATTTATAAATGCCTGAGTAAAATATATTGTGCGCCCCCCACATTTGTACAAGCCAAATTATCTCCATGTGAATCGTTTATATCATCTCCTGTTTCTTTGGTAATACAATTTACCATCTTTATTCTTTGTTCGTTGCTCAGAAAAACGTGGCTTTATGTAAGGTAACTATACAATTATATTTTAAGATATGCATTGGTGCTCAGAACCGCGAAATTCGTAAACAAAGATATCTAATAAAATTCATAAGTAGACACCCTTTCATTTTCTGGAGAGAAAAAAAACAACAACTGGCTGTAACGACATTTAATCAAACTTGGCTAAAGGAAAAGCAACATCAGCGTCCTCCATGCCCTCTCTCTCTCTCTCTCTCTCTGAATCAACAACATTCGCACTGGAAATTAAATATACACACAAGTTATCTCATTATATTCAGTAAATGTGCTTCCACAAAATTAAGTTAGAATTATTGACAACGATCACTATTTAGATATCATCGATAGACATATATACAAATGGAAAACCGCACGTGACAATCTAAGTATATTTATTACTACATGTTTCCTCACATCATCCGCACCTGGAACCAAAACTTCTTGTTGAAAGATAATTATAAATCATATAGGTCTATCTGAAATACAGCCGAATACAAATTCACGTCCCTTTTCCAATAATGCGTCGACAACATGTGTAATAGTGACATTTACGTCATCAATAATAGCATCATCTCTGGGAACCAAATGGAGTTCATCTATTGTCATGCCATATAACTTGTACAGATGTGTAAGAAACAAAATATAAATGACTCAGGCATTTACGAAGAGAAATACATAAATTGGTTCTGAGCACGAATGCAAAAATTGATACGGTATTTTATAGCTCAGGTGCATGAATCTTTGATGTAAGTGAAATAACATGAAAAGCAGGAACAGTATGAAATTTGTTGATTTATACAGGACACAGAATTTCAAATATGCTATTAAAGATGGTACCTAGAGCATGGTATTTCATATATGAAGTTGTTTTGGTTCCCAGCGGGGATGTTATCATCGATGAAATAAATGTCCATATTTTACATGTTATCGGCACATGATTGGGAAAAGGACGTGAATTTATATGCGGCAGTAAACATCTTATTCATATCATTTGTTCTGAAAGATGTACGAGTATCGGAACTCTACTTTTTTGTAATTTTCTTTCACCAGGAAATGTTGGTTCTAGGCACGAATGTTATAAGGGAACTTGCAGTAATGAACAGACTTTGGTCGAGTGTTATGGAACGCCAGAGCTGTCTTAAGATGATAATTTGTATATATGCTGTGGAAACCTCTTTATATGATATGCTTTTGTACTTATATGATGTGCAAACTTCTTTATATGCGGTGCTTTCGTCCTTATATGATGTGCAAACTTCTTTATATGCGGTGCTTTCGTCCTTATATGAAGTGCAAACTTCTTTATATGCGGTGATTTTGTCCATTGTTACACTATATATCATCGTGATAAGATTTTTGTCTAAAATAAGGAATAGTTCTTTCATTTACTGGTGATTAGTATCAGATGGTTATTGTAAAAATAGTTATTCTGATGTTTATTTTGGCATCAACTTGTGCTGTGACAGGCAGTTGTAAGGAGGTCGTGGTTCTGAGCGCAGATGCATCGCTTGAAAGAAACGAGTTTAGGTACCTTAGATAGGAAACAGCTCTTGTGAGCAACGATTTAAGAATAAAGCAACTAAATTATAATACCTCAAGATGAAGAGATGTGAAATGATATACATGGAGATACTGTGACGTGTACAAATGTGTAAGAAACGAAATATATATGACTCAGGCATATACAAATATAAATAAATAAATTGGTTCTGAGCACGGATGCTAACATTGATACGGTACTTTACAGCACAGTTCCAGAAATATTTCGTGGAAGTTAAACATGTAAAGACGAACAGTATGAAATTTGTTGATTTATATAGTTCACACAATTTCAAATACCGTAACTATATTATGAAAAAATATATGTGAAGTTGTTTTGGTTTCCTAGCGGGGATTTTATCATTCATGATGTGAATGTCCACATTCTACATGGAGATAATTTGACATCTACAATTGCAAAGGAAAACCAATATATATTACTCAGGCATTACAAAGAGAAATATACAAGTTGGTTCTGAGTAAGTATGCTAACATTGAAACGGTAGGTTGATGTGAAGGAAGCCGAATACATTTTACTTAGGCACATACAAACACAGATGTATAAGTTAGTTGTTGATACGGGTGCTAGAATTCATACGGTACTTCATAGCACATGTCCATATATCTTTGAAAGAACGTGAAACAAAAGAACTTCATGATATTGCTTGATTTCTGTACATTTACAGACTCTATTTATTATTTTGTTGTAGAGAAACACGAATCTAGAGGCTGGTTTACAGTACGGATGCATTAATTCGAGCAGTATTACATACCCCATTTTAATAGGTGCTACATGACAGAGTAAAAGCGCTTCGTGAAATTCCAAGATTGATCATGGATGCAGAATTTGAAATAACTTAGGAATGATTTAGACTATAGCAAGATAATGATTTAAATTGTTTTGGTTCCTGGTGAGAATATTAAGATCGGTGATGTAAATGCTCGTATTCCACATATTATGGGTACAGGATTTAAAAAAAAAAACACAAGAAGAAGTAAATAAAAACAGTCTTGAATTTGTATAGGGCTATAGGGATCTTATACTTGACATTTCTTCTGAGTTCTGTATGCGAGACTGATCAAAAGTTTTAAACATTCTGAAACCAGTGGGGTTAGTTCGAGATGAGGATGGTGTAAGGAAGCCTGCGATACGAAATATAATTACGTCCATTGTGCTAGGAGTTATTTGTTCGATGTCAGAGTTTACCCATATTAATCGAGGATTCCAAAAGGTCCCTTAATTTCACCTGAATTTTGTGCAGGCACAATACGCTCTGTAAAGTGCGGTAGCTCGTGCAATTATTTAATTCCTATCGCGAATATATCTAAATGAGAGAGAAAGAAACAGAGGATTCACTGTCGCTCTTTGTGTGCGTGCGTGGCATGTGTGTGTGTGTGTGTGAGAGAGAGAGAGAGAGAGAGAGAGAGAGAGAGTATGGGTCATTGTTGATGTCATATTTAGTAGTAGAAATAAGTTTTTACTTACCAATGGAAAATTTAACATGAACAATCATAGCTCCAAATTGAGATTTAATATTTTGCAAACAAATTTTCTCTGTAGATGTAAGAAACGTATGTGATGATTTTGTCATGTTGCATTGAACTATCAAATATGAGAGAGAGAGAGAGAGAGAGAGAGAGAGAGCGAGAGAGAGAGAGAGAGATGTAGTATCATACGCCTTGGGAAAAAAAAGAAAAATCACTTTACAAAGAAATATTGTTAAAAATCACTTTACAAAGAAATATTGTTAAAAATCACTTTACAATGAAATACTGTTACTTCACTTTACTTGAAGAGACAGGGGTAACAGATATAAATCTGTTTATTAGCTCTTTTCTTGTTGTTGTTCTTTGTACAATTGTTAATAAAGAGAAATTACTCTTGAATTGGTTCCCCGTGTGGCTGTTTGGCAGTGGTTCTAGCTGTGGACTTCGGTTCTTCTTACGGATTTGCACTGCAAGACACAGGTGTTCGACGCGAGCGTGATGTTGAGAAGAAAAAAACAAAACAATAATCTGAAGGACAAAAATCATACAGAGTGACAAAAATACCTTACATACCCCCATGACCCGTTCTGACATAGGACCCTCTCTATCTTATACTGACAAAAATACCTTAGATTACCCTCATGACCCGTTCTGACATAGGACCCTCTCTATAAGATAGAAAGGGTCCTATGTCAGAACGGGTAATGGGGGTAATCTAAGGTATTTTTGTCACTCTGTATGATTTTTGTCCTTCAGATTATTGTTTATTTTTTTCTTCTCAACATCAAGCTCGCGTCGAGCACCTGTGCTGCAAGATACTGTTGGTAGCAACCACAACCTGAGGTTTTATCAATAAAGTACAACGAAATATGTGACAACACGAAATCACCGTATCTGTATTATAAATATACTAGTCCGAGTTTCCTCTGACCCATGCCACCCCATTTTTGATATTTGTTTTTTTTTTTTAATGTTGGGATGTAGGGTCAGAGTGCACTGCTTATCGAAAAGTTGGAATTTGCCGACACCATTTGGTGTCGGAATAGGGTACTCGCCTACTAACAGGCCTAGCAAACTTAAATGACCTGGTATGCATATCGGCCGCGAGATTTTGGCTAGTCATGTGACTAGCAAGGCAAATTGTGCGAACGAGGTCAAATTTCATCAACGCTGTAGTTTCGTTTCGTCCGACAACGGATTAAAGACAAAATCGGTGTTATACTTGTAATTTCTGAGAAGATAAATGGTTTCCCTATCAATTTAATGTAAGTATGGCTCAATGTAAGGTCATTTAAGTTTGCTAGGCATGTGTTAGTAGGCACTCTGACACCTACACCCCAACATACAAAAAAAAAACAAACAAACAAATATCAAAAATGGGGTGGCAAGGGTCAGAGGAAACTCGGACTACCACTAGGCCTACATATAACCAGCAGTTTGTTTTTATCATTACTGCTACAAAATAGTATAAAACCTGCTTGATACCTTTGGATATGAAATTAATGTAGTAGTAAAAAAGATTAATACAAATTTATACTTGTATCTTCACAGATGAGATGTGGTTGTTTTCAGTTTGAATAATAAGACACACCCCCACACACACCCTGTAATAACTTAAAAGAAACTTTTAAAGTTTTTAAGGTCACTCACAGCTCAGGCTGTTGTAGCATCCAAACTCTTTGCATAAATATCTTCATTTTGTCTGTGATTTTATCGTTATTTTACACTGATTAAAAAATTAGTTAATATTATTATGACAAAAAATGCCAGCACAATCGAAATATGCAATAAAGCAAATGCAAAATAAATAAAAGTAAAAAATATATACAGTACTGTATTTAACTTTTCATTGGAAATATTAGAGAAAAATAAATATTTTATGTAAACTTACAGTCATAAAAACAATATTTTTAGGTGAATTAGTCTAAACAAATTCTCATTCAGGTAGGCATTTAAAAGGAATAAATACCTGGATTGTCTTGTTACATTGTCCTTATATATGTAAATTCTGAGTAATTAAAGCTGCAACTTCTGGATTGGCTGAGGCACATTTCCCCAAAATTTCCTTTTATATACCACATACATTTGTAAATTATGCCTCAAGAACAGTCTGGTTATATTCTCTAATGACTACTTCATTAATTAGCCCCAAAATCCATTCCATTACTGGATTGATTTTCAATATATACACTGTACATAAAATGCTCACTTTTTGGAGAATTCTTTTGTTTTTGCAGGCAATAAAATAAGTTGTTTGCACTTGCTATGAGCAAAGACCATGAAAAGGAGTATACTTTATTTACTAATTTGTTATTTCGGATGCTTTGACCTTCTCAAAACTACCATATTTATTAACCTGAGATGAAATTTTAAATATGGCCTGTTATCACTACATCATAATTGTGCTGTTTGCAGATGGCATCGACAATTGTGGAATGCTTCGACCCAAATGGGAGATCTTTTGCTATGTTTACTTTCAGCCATTTTAGATAAGAGCGGGATGCAAAGTTACACCTTTTTGTCATTAGCTTTGTTTTATATTTTGAACGGAATGTCGGTTTTGTAAACGTTTACAGGGGTAACACAATACAATCTCGTTCACATGTGTAAACATTTACAGGGGTAACAATACAATCTCGTTCACATGTGTAAACGTTTACAGGGGTAACAATACAATCTCGTTCACATGCGTAAACGTTTACGGGGTAACACAATACAATCTCGTTCACATGTGTAAACGTGACAGCCTTGGTTAGAAGAATTTGTAATGGTTTGCTTGCGTGTAATGTGATTTGGAAAAAATAGAATGAATTTGCTATAAAAAAAAAGTTCTTATAATACTTCCTGTTTGACACTGTATAATCGGTTGATTCCTGTTTGATGTATCTTTCGCTATTTCGAAATTTAAAGAAAGGAAAACAATAACCCTTTTTAGCTCTACTGATCATAGACCAGAAGAGGTTATGAGATGTCCCGTTGTCTGTCGTCCGTTTCACCTTTACAACAAGTTTGGTGTCGCTTTCCTCCTAAACCACTTAGACCATTAACATTAAACTTTACAAACACATTTATTCCAAAGTCTAGCTGGTTCTAGATGAACGTGGTGCTGTTGGAACGGTCAATATAGCTGCCGGAGTGGTCATCTTGTAAACTTATTATTGCTACTTCTCCTGAATGAATGGTCAACATAGGCTAAGGTTAGGACAAACAGACGTCTTCCTTTCTACAGTCTAATTGGTCCCAGGGGTTGACCCAGGAATATCGTGGAGGGCATAAATATGTAGACAATGTGTCTGTGCGATGGAACCTATCGGGGGTGGGGACCCAGAAGCTCCAACATTTTTGGCATTTCCAGAGCATAATGTTCACTATCTAGCAGTAAAAAATGCTGTTTCAAAATCTGACGTCATGTATAGCTGCCTTGGCAGCCATCATTAAAATCTTGTAATAACTACTCATCCTGAAAGTCATTACGGTATGGGGTTTTCACCAGAAGACTACTTATGATATCTAGTTGGAAATAAATGAAAATGGTGCCGCATCGGACAACTTGAAAATATTATTTTCGCAACCCCTCCTGAAGGATGTGCAACTCAAAATGGGTATTCACTTAAAAGCTTCTTATGATGTCTGTCGTAGTTGGTCCTACATGAAAAAATGATGATGTTCAGACATCCAGTTCGGCCACGCAAGAGTTGTCCTGAGAATCTTGTTATATCGTGACTTATCCTGAATGGGAGGTCTTATCAACATTGTTTTTTTCACTAAAAGACTTCTTATAATGTCTAGTTGGTTCTACCTGAAATTATAGCGCCGATTGAACGTCCGCATATGAACACAGCAACCATCTTGTAAACCATGCAACTCCTTACTGCCACTCCTGCAGAAATCTTGTATCGACACGATAACATTCATCTATAAAATATTATCACTTCCCCTAAATGAAAAGTCATATTGGTATTGGCTTTTTACCAGATGACTTCTTGTGATATCTAGTTGGTTTTGAATGAAAATTATGCCAATGGGACGTTCAGTATGCAGACCATGTTCGTCATCTTCAAAATCTTGTTATTACTTCTCCTTCAGAATTGATGGCCATATCAATAAAATGTTTCCTCCAAGGGATTCATTAGATTTAGATGGATCCTAAATGCAACTGATGCCAATCTTAAATAAAATATATCTGCCACAATATACATATTTGAAATCTTATTATCCCTACTTCTTCCTACAATTATTCTGGTCATATTTGGCATGGATTTTTCACCAAAAGTCATCTAATGATCCAGTATGATCGCCACAGTTGTTAATCTGAAAATCTTATCACTCAAGAATATCCGAGATGGCTTCAACACTCCAGAAGACGAAATGGTATCATCTTCAATTCTTGGAAATTTGTTTTGGATAGCAGAGCGTCAGTCCTTTTGAGGGACTCTTGTTTATGTTTTTGGTCACAATGTGACCATATACTGCACCAATTCCGTTATTTTGACTCGAAAAATAATCGTTCAGTGAGTACTCGTCTACGTCAGTGGTTAGTCGTATTGTACTAGAATTACTCATAGACATGACATCGGAGCCTTCGACCAGGGACATCATAAAGTCAGTAATTTTGGACAATCCAGTCTTCATTAATTTTAATAGCAAATATCAGGAACTTGGTTAGAGTAAATTTTACTGGAGAAATGAATTTTTAATTTACACATAATATACTACAAAGAGGATGACACTTTAGCATTTTCACGATTTTCTCCTTAGTTGACTTTTAATTAGCCCTTTTAATTAAAAGTAAAGTTAATTAAAACTGTCAAATGACGAAAGTTGATTTGTGTGTTACTGTTCCTGTTGTGTTGATGCACAACGGTAACTGTTTATTTTAAGAAGCACCAAGTAAATTTTATTTTTGTCTTTAATTTAAGTAAGTTTACTTCAGTCATATAATATATATATATATATATATATATATATATATATATATATATATATATATATATATATATATATATATATATATATATACGCACACACACACATAGTGATGTTGACAATTTCGAAGCAACATTTATTCATTTTGGGAAAACATTCTGTATCTAATTTGAGATCTACTTATTTGAGGAGTTCTTATTGTAGGTGAATGAAGGATCATATGATAGAATATGATACTTTGTGTAAACGAAAAAAAGCATCAGGAAAATGGACCGGTTTTAACGTACCTATTATCTATTCACTAGTTTACAGAAAGCATGAAAGATGGATGATGAAGAAACACAGTTCCAACAAAAGTTTTTAACATTTCCCTCATCATTCAGTCTTGAAATTGAAGAGCTCAAGAAAATAAAGCATAGAGAGTCAGAGAAGAAGAAACTAGAGCTGAAATGTGCATTAGAAGAACCGGAGTCAACTACAGAGCGGACAAGGCTTTATAACTTGCTCACGTTTCTACACTGGATGTCAGATGAAAATGATAAAGCATATGAATACAACAGTAAAGCTCTGGAGCAGGACCGAGAAAATATTGTCGCTCTGTGCAATCGAGTTTGGATGAAAAGGAAAGACGGTGACTTGACTGAAGCAAAAGAAGAACTGGATCAGATCGAAAAATTAGCAGACAGTAAAAGACATTTAGTCCTCCAAGGAAAAGCAGAAATAGCCTATTCTTACTCTGTTTTTGGACCACACTATTTCAAGCAGTCAATTAATATTTACGATCAGTTGCTTAGTGATACTGGTATTGGAGAAGTTAATGCAAAAGTTGTGCTACTGTGGAAGTTAGATTTAGGAATTATTTATCGAAAATATTGCAATTATGGTAACATATTGCCTAGTCAGGGTTGGAAGGAGACAAATAGAGATGAATGTATAAAAAGAGCTGCTGCATTGTTTCATGAGGTCATCATTTCAGGTTCTCCTGTTAAATGGAAAGGAAGATGCTTTGCTTCTCTCGCAGAGTTTTCGTTTTCCATCTCTACTGGGACACAGGTGAAAAGAAGTCAAAATGAATTGTTTCCAAAAGAATTGGCAAATAAAGACGTCGAAACTCTACTCAATTTGGCACTAGAAACTTGTTCGGAAGATGCACATGTGTTAAAAGTATGTGGAAAACTATTCAAATATCTGAATAATCTAGACAAAGCAGAAGAAGTGCTGACGAAATCATTAACTATCAGGGAAACTTCATATGGTCATCACCATCTTGCAATGGTCTTGAAGAAAAAGCTATGGAACAGAATTCGGGATGCAAAAGGAGGAGGTCGGCAGAGAAATATTCGACAAAAGCAAGGGGTCCAGATATCTAATTCAAGCTATGTAAGGAAAGACACAAACTATTCACATCAATTATCCACAAAAAGTGGGAATGAAAAACATGGGAACTTGGGTGTAACCTATTCAGGATATGCTTCTGTTGGCAATGAAAACAGTCTATATCAGCAAAATCCAAGAAGAAACAACATTCGTCAAAGTTATCCATCTTCCTCTCTTGGAAGAGCCAATTCTCCCGAACAAGCTCATCTTCAGAAGAAGGCAACATCAAAGAGTTTCGTTGGTGTTTTCAGCATACCAGATAATGAGAAAGAGACCTTTAAACAAATTGTACATCATTTGGATAAAGCAGTTGAACTCGGAAATGAATGGGCTTCATTTGAAAAAGGTTTGATTCTGAGACAGGTCAACGAGGTCGACGAGGCTTTTAAAATATTCATACAAACTTTAAAACATCGAGAATTTAGTACTACTATGGTCACTGTGTCATGCTACGAGCAGCTTGGTATCTGTCGTAGAGATCTTGCGAGACGAGAAGAAGATCCAGAGAAAAAGAGGAAACTGGATGCAGATGCAGTTAAATATTTTCAAAAAGCAATAGAACGAATTGCATGTCAAGCCAGTCAAGAACTAAATTACCTGAAAGATGACTGGATGGCATATCCAACGCTAAAAAGCATGCTCCAGGCCCAAGAGAGAGATGTAGCAAAGCTGAAAGTACTCGTAGATACAAGCAAAATGCTTAAACTGTACGGTGAATCATTTAATTTCTATAATCAGATCTTGCAGCTGGATGAAACACAAGCCAAAGATCCAAAATTAATTTGTGAAATAATTCAGATTTTACTAGACAATAGACAGTTTACAGATGCAGCAGTTTTATTAGACCTTCAGAACTGTACAGAAGCAAAGAACAAAATAAGTAAAGAGTTTTGTAAGCTGGTGTACCTCAAGTGTGCTTTCGATTTGGTCAGTAGCAATCAGAAAGAAAATGCTGGTGAAAGATTTAGACAGGCGTTCAGTATTGATTGCACAGAAATCCGCAGAGAACAAACAGATTTTGATATATTTTTCCTGTACGACGAGGAAATCGATAGTGATGAGACAGGAAGCTGGAATTTTGCAAAGAAATTAGAGAATTTTGTGGAAGGAAACTGTGGGCTAAGGATCACCAGCAACAGTGATAAGGTAAAACCAGGAACATGGAAGCGAACAGAACAAACACAACAGATGGAGTCCAGCATCCATATTGTTTTAATCTTAGATATAAATAAACCAAGCGAGGAACTAGAGTACTTTATCAAGATTGCCCAAGAAATTGTGAAGGAAAAGAAATCTAAGCTGAGCTTAATTCTTATTGATGATTGCACATGTCCTCGGGAACTAACTGCTTTTCTAAGAATGAAGTTTGACACAAAACTACTTAAGTGTGAAAATGATTTCATTGGCTGGATTCACAAGTTATTCTTTCATTTAATAGGTGTCCATAAGAGCGAAGATTAATTGGTTAATTGGTGTGAATTTGACAATGAATTTGTTGGGGGTGGGTGGGGGTGTTAACTGCTTTGAGAAAATCAAACAGCTTTGATGAATTCCTTATAATATGGGCAAGAGTTAATTGTTTTTATTTGTTATTGTTCTTTAAGGTTATAATGTACCATGTAAGGTTTTATGTAATGAAAAGGAATAATCTTGTGATTTTTAGCTCACTAGGGAGGAGACAAGGAAAATGAAAGAAAATTATATGGCTTTTTGTCCATCGTGCATCGCATATCTATCAACATCCGGTATCTTTACATCTTAACCACTGGACTCATTTGATAAAGTTGTGTAACAATGTGTAGTATAAGATTTGATCCAGTTGTGTAACAATGTGTAGTATAAGATTTGATGAAGTTGTGTAACAATGTGTAGTACAAGATTTTCTACTAAAGTTGTGTAACAATGTGTAGTACAAGATTTGATCAAGTTGTGTAACAATGTGTAGTACAAGATTTTCTACTAAAGTTGTGTAACAATGTGTAGTACAAGATTTGATCAAGTTGTGTAACAATGTGTAGTACAAGATTTTCTACTAAAGTTGTGTAACAATGTGTAGTACAAGATTTGATCAAGTTGTGTAACAATGTGTAGTACAAGATTTGATCAAGTTGTGTAACAATGTGTAGTACAAGATTTGATCAAGTTGTGTAACAATGTGTAGTACAAGATTTTCTACTAAAGTTGTGTAACAATGTGTAGTACAAGATTTTCTACTAAAGTTGAGTTTCGCTATAACATCAGTTCAGTTCTTTTAGCAACTGAAAGCAATGCATTTTTTTTCCTGTTATAACCTTGACAATAGTTAGACTGGCGTATATCAAATTGCTAAAATATTTCCTACCTTGTTTTACTACTTTTCCAGTTTGTACATTAACTTTCCTTACATCACTAGCAATCTTCGATTTTCATGTCAACCAGATTTAAACCGCATAGTCTCTAAAATCTCTAGGCCATTTTCAAACTAGGAGGAAAATTCCGTACAGAATATTCTACTAAATACCTGCCTTTGGAACCCCATCTAGCAACCCTTTGTCTTCCACAACAACCACCTTGAAAACCTTCTTTCTGATGATTTCTTAGCTAGTTCGATTCAACTTTGGTAAGACTGTTTCATTTGAAAATTGACATTTTTACTAAAGGTGTATTTTTATACATGAAGGTACACACAGTTTTAACAGCCTCTCGTCTTCCATTGTAAATGGATGGAAATCATGCCAGAACTCTCTCTCTTTCTCTCCCCCCTCTCTTTCTCTCTCTCTCTCTCTCTCTCTCTCTCTCTCTCTCTCTCTCTCTCACACACACACACACATACACACAGATATTTAACTTAAATAGCAGTAAGAGAAAAACATATTTTATACACGTTTTTTTAAAAACACTGCTGTTAACATTTTTAGTAATGTTCTATCTTCGGCTTGTTCCATTTGATTTGTGATTTCTGTGTATCCTTGGCTAGCTTTGGCTGGAAATCTTGAACAAGTTTTAACTACTATTCCAATAGGATTCCACCTGTTTTGATATAGCTTGGATCGAACACTTTACCTGGATTGTTATAAACCAGTGTTTTGGACTGACCCCCAAGTAGTTATTTTGCCGTCCTGAGAAACCAAGCATAAAATGTACTTTTGACATCGTCATAAGTGTTGTTCAGTTTTAATAAAGCATTGTACAATTATTTCATATTACATGTTTCAGTAAAATCATGCATGTACACACACACATATATATACATACATTGCAGCTTTCACTATGTATGTTTGTAATTATTGGTACATACATACATACATACATACATACATACATACATACATACATACATATTGCAGCTTGTCACTAATTAGGTATATTTGTAATTATTTACTGCTTTCAGGATAGTTTTATTTTTGTTATTTTTTCATGATTGTATCTTTGCTGTAGTAATTTTGTGTTTTTGCTTTCTTGGCCAGATTGTCACATGAATTTTTTGATATGATCTTTCAGTGGTTCTCATTCACAATAGCTAATTATTACTCCTCAAAATCTGCTCCATAAAACTTCAGTAAATTTAAAAGAATCCTGACATGAAGTTTTGTGAGATTTGTTCATATGATGTCAATCTGTGATCAAACATGGCCACAACTACTAAAAAATACCTTTATTTAACTTCTGCTCTAAAACCACTGAACAGGAATGAATGAATTGACAGAAAAGGTCATGACATAAAAGTTTTTTTTTTCTGATTTGCTGAAATGATGCTGATGTGCTACAAAATGTAGCCACCATTACTAAAAATGGAAAAGAAAACATTTAACTAGCTTTTGAAAATGTGCCCAACAGAAATTGAAATTTGACAAAAGTTGACAGACACAACCTGGTATTTCAATTTTTGAAATTTTTTTTATGTGGATCTGCTATCAGATATGGCCACTGTTACTAAAAATGGAAAAACATAATGATGGCTTCTGTTCAGCAGAATTTTGCCAATTGCGACAGCATACTGACATACTGTTATTTCCAATTTATACAGAGGATGCCAATCTACATTAAAAATAGACACAACTTGAAAACAAAACATCTCTGCAGAAATTGACCAAATTTAAAAAAGCATTCTATAAACAATAGATTTCAGATTTTGATATAAAACATATGACTGACATTATTAAAATTGGAAAATACATTAAACTTTTTTTTCTTCAAAGAGCAGTGATCGAGTTGTTCTGCGGTAGGAGGTAAGCAAGTTGTTAGGTTTGCTTGGATGTCATGCATTAGTTTGGTTCTATTTATCATACGGAGGTTTCTCTTAGTAGCAGATAAAGATGGAGGATTAGGGACTGATATGTCAAGATGGCATATAATGCAGAGGTGATCTGATGAAAGTTCGTGGGGTACCAGGGAGGACGGTATAATGTTATCATCAGGTCTATGAAGAATCCAGTCTAAAATGTGACCATGTTTATGGATGGGTTGGTTAACTGACTGTTTGAGGTTGAAAACAATGGAATCTAGGAGTTTTTATGTGTTTGGGTTTCCGGGACAGTCAAAGTGAAAGTTGAAATCTCCAAGATTAATCAGGTTGCCACCTATCGAATTTCCATACTCCATGAGATTCGGAAACTGCTCCAAAAAGAGAGATTCAGTCAGCTTGTTTTTTCTACTAGGAAGGAGGGTGGTATAGGCAGAAAAAATGGACTAACCTTTGCTCCATATATATATATATATATATATATATATATATATATATATATATATATATATATATATATATATTGAATTTTTGCTACTTTGATCTAGAAATAATCGTTTTACCTGAATATTGTTCTGTATATTAATATTGCTAAAATAAAACTTCTAAAAATAAAACTGGGTTCCTGACAATTTATGATTAAATTCAGTGCAGTATTACTGGTCAGTATCATATGTCGATATTCTGCTAATTTTCTGAAAATCCCGTTAATCATAATAATAGAAATTGATAAGGTAACTAAAAGATTGGAGTTATCTCTTTGGAATGATAATATAGATTTTATTAATATTTATTTAAAGCACCGTTTTTTATTTCTTTTCTCTGAATTTTCATTGTTTCATTTACAGAAATTACTCACACTGAAAAAATCGTGAAAAAACAAGTAGTAAATTTTTGTTTGTCTATATATATTCTGGTCTGAGTATATTAATGCTTTTTTATATATAGATTTATGCAGAATTTATCTTTATAGTATACATTATAACATATACTAGTAATACCAATTAAAACCTATATGTAAAAAAAAAAAAATGAAACCGGCATCCAGTCAGTTCAGTATAATAAGTCTATATTCTGCTAAACTTGCCGACCATGTAATAATTATAATAAAGAAAATGGTTACTAAATGAAAATGTTGGTGCTATATCTGTGGAAAGATGAAAAACAGCTGACTAATCTTTATTTAATGAAACATGTTATTGTTCCCCCTGAGTTCATAATGAATCATGATATTGTATGCAAATTACTAACAGTTAATTGATTGATGCTGCTTTAATTAAATATTAAATTATCTCCATACTAATTCTTACTTTGTTTAATCGGTCAATTTGGAAAACACGTTTGATCAATGGAAGAACTTTTTGCTGTTATTTTCTAATTTCCTGAATTAAATACAATTTTAGAAAACAAAAGACAATAATGACTTGAAATAACTTTGTGATCTTTCATTACATGGAAGTGAAACTGTATTATATATGTGTTAATATAATAAAATCTATATTAATAAATTATATTATGCTTTAATGGATTTAATATGTGCTTGTATTGAAGAATTTACGTTCATTAACCTTTGCAGCATTTCTAAAGGTTATGATGTAAATAAAAGAAGTTGGTTTACTGGATCGAGAATTTACTCTGAAAATCAGGAATTCAACGACAACACTTCAATACGCTTTTATATTGTGTTATGGATCAATAAATCTGTACACAGTACTTATGTGGTAAATATAATGCAAAGAAAACACAATTTGCATGAGAAATCCATAAACGTCATGGGTTAATTTATATACACCATTGTGTGATAGTGCTATAAATGGAACATAATGGCCTAATCCCCATAAAACTGACACTTATTCAAAACGTATCCAAAAATCAGTAGTGAGGTCAGCCAGCGGTTCAGAAATATGATGGGACCATGCGTGCCATACGCACCGATACTGAATATTTTCAGTGTCAACACTAGGCTAAAAGGTGGTCTATTTCATTGGCTAAGATGCTTGTAATATTGTGTCAGTGGTTGCGTAATGAAACGAGATTATGTTTATGTGTAGATCATCTGACTTTGTCAGATAATATACACCAAAATGATCCACAATGAACAAAATTTTGACATACAGGCGAGTCTTGCCTTTGACATTAGTGCCAACATAGACAGCAAAATAACAATTTTGAAACAATATTCTCGATAGGTTATTGATAACGTATTCTTGTATGTTGGACTTGACCTTGTCCAAAATCAAGTTTATTTTATACTTCATCTGAATCACTTATTTTTGTTAATTCTGTAAACAGCTAATACATAGCTAGAATATTCTATATGTGTATGGGATAACTATTAGGATTATTATATCTCCAGAGTCAAGGACATGGTGATTACATGTTCTTTATTAACATTAATTTATCTAGTAAACATTAGGATCCTTCTAAAAGGTTATATTCCTTTAGGTAATAGTTTTTATTTATTTATAGAAAATGCTAACTGTGACCTGAGGTCAAGTAGAGGACTATATGATCTTTTTTTCCTAGAAATTGTTCATTTGTGCTTTAAGATCTTAGCAGAAGCAATTGTTTTATTGTTATGGCCTGTAATTCGTTTGGGCTGGAATATATTTATTCAAATTATTTATTCACTGTAAATACAAAGTGCTCTTCAAAAATTCTTGGAAATAGAGACTTGAATTTATAGTGAAATTTCAAATTAGAATATATTCTTGGGTTGTATAATTGTGATCCAAAAAAGACTGTTGGCACATAACCACGACACGGGCCACGACAGGCACATCAACACTTCGAACGTTGGATTTAATTTGGATTTCCACCAGAGTTTATTCAGAACTTTAATCATTAGGAGCAGGCCAATTGAAAATAAGTCATAAATAAATGAGGACGTCAGTTTCTTGTCCAATGAGAGGACAGCATCAGTGCCGGATTAAATCCTGTGGAGGCACTTAGTCAGTCGAAATTTTGGAGCCCCCAAATTGTCTCCTAATACGTTTTATCAATATTATTTTGATCCGTTGTCGCGGAGCCCCTAGGCCGGTGCCTACTCTGCCTATTTGGTAATCCGGCACTGGACAGCATTCCACTCAGCGGGACTTCACTTGCATATTAAGAGGGTGATATCATGGCCATGTCGAGCATTAGCGTGGGAAAATGGTCTTGCATTATTTAAAGTGAAGATAGTAAGCCAAACTTTGGATAGGCATACAAATTCGAATACCTGAGCTAAACATCGGTACCAGATTTATTACGCTAAGAGAAATGTAGCTTGAATTATCCGTGTTGAGATTTTAAATAGAACGCGCGAAAAATAAGAGAATTGTCCTCCCTTGTATTATTTTATACTATATGTATGACTACCCGAAGCAATGCTTCGGGTAGATGGGACTCGTAAACCTTGGATGGTAGCTCATCTAGGAGAAGGAAAACTCCGATTCCAAACCTCTGCTGCCTTGCGGCTATACCCACTCATGGGAAAGGCTAAGGGAGTAAACCCCGACAGAAAATCCGGAGATGGAGTCCCTAAGGCGGTATGACATTGACTTCAACGTCATTCCGGCAACTCCTGCGACGCCGTTGGTGCCAAGCTGTATCGGCATTCGTCGTTCCCTTGGGCACACCAGCTGCGTGGAGAGGGGGGATCTGCTGCATGGGCAACAGCTGATTCTCCATACCACCCTGCCCAGGCTTCATAGCTCCACTGGAGAGGACACTCCAGCGTCGTCGTACGGCGTCGGCACAACACGAGAAGCTTGGCGCCAGGGGTTACTTCTGACGGTGGGAGAGATCATCAGGTCTCACTGGACAGCTACCGCCCGCCTCAAGCTGGGCAGCCCCCAGTCAGTAAGGTGCTGCCCGCCATGGCCTGCCTGCTTCACTGGGTGCGTGGAGCTTAGAGAACCATCTCGACAAGTGGGCCACAAAACTCTGCACCAGGAAAGACTAAAAGAAGAAATAAAAAGACTCCAACTCTTCGTTTTGCAACCTGGAACATCAGGACCATGTGTCCTGGATTGACCACTGACCTACAGCAGATCGACGATGCACGGAAGACTGCCGTCATTGACAGAGAACTCTCCCGACTGAACATCGACATTGCCTGCCTCCAGGAGACCCGACTGGCTGACAGCGGCACCACCAGGGAAGCCAATTACACATTCTTTTGGCAGGGGAAGCCCTTGGATGAACCTAGGCAGCATGGTGTAGGCTTTGCCGTCAAGAACACGCTAATCGCCTTCATTGAACCTCCATCATCAGGTACTGAGAGAATCCTTGCCCTCCGGTTGTCAACATCCTTAGGCCCGGTCAACATCTTCAGTGTGTACGCCCCAACCCTCTACTCCACCTACGAGGAGAAAGACAACTTTTATGAGGCTCTGGATCAGGCAATATCCAGTATCCCTAACAATGAAAGCCTTTACTTACTAGGAGACTTCAATGCTAGAGTGGGAGCTGACCATGAGGCCTGGTCCACCTGTCTCGGCTTTTACGGAAGGGGCAAGATCAACGAGAATGGTCAGCGACTGCTGGAGATGTGCTGCTCCCACAGCCTATGTGTGACAAACACTTTCTTCAAATGCAAGGAGATCCACCAGGTGTCGTGGAGACACCCACGTTCACGCCACTGGCACCAGCTAGACCTCGTCATCACCAGGCGTGCAGAACTGGCCAGTGTCCTCCTTACCCGCAGCTACCACAGTGCCGATTGTGACACGGACCATTCCCTCGTGGCCAGCAAGGTGCGAATATTACCCAAGAAGCTGCACCACGCCAAGAAGAAGGGTCACCCACGTATCAACACCTACTGTGCAAGCAACCCAGAGAAAACACAGCAGTTCATCAGCAAACTGAAGGAAGCCCTCACCAAAGTGACACCTGATGACACCATTGATTCCAAGTGGTCCCATATCCGTGACTCTGTGTACAATTCAGCCATCACAGCTTACGGGAAGAGGGAGCGAAAGAATGTCGACTGGTATGAGGCAAACTGGGAGGAGATGGAGCCCGTGACTGAGGCAAAGAGGAAAGCCCTTCTGGCATACAAGGCTGCACCTAGCCCCAGAACACTACAAGCCCTCAGGATTGCAAGGAATAACGCCCAGAAGACTGCCCGCCGCTGTGCCAACACCTACTGGCTGAACCTTTGCAACAGTATACAGACAGCTGCTGACACCGGGGATACAAGAGGAATGTATGAGGGTATCAAAAAAGCGACAGGTCCCCCCAGCTACAAGACCGCCCCCCTCAAGTCTAAGACGGGCGAAGTCATCACAGACCAGGGGAAACAACTGCAGCGATGGGTTGAGCACTATCTTGAGCTATATGCAACCCAAAACAATGTCACTGGAACTGCCCTGGACGCCATTCCAGACCTGCCTGTCATGGAGGAGCTAGACACACAGCCCACCCTGGAAGAGCTTGGAAAAGCCATCGATTGCCTTGCCTGTGGGAAGGCTCCTGGAAGCGACGGCATTCCGCCTGAAGTCCTCAAGAGCGGAAAACCAGCACTGCTCCAGCCCCTACACACACTCCTCTGCCTTTGCTGGGAACAGGGATACATCCCACAGGACATGCGTGATGCCAACATCGTCACTTTGTACAAAAACAAAGGAGACCGTAGCGACTGCAACAACTATCGGGGCATCTCCCTCCTCAGCATCGTTGGAAAGGCCTTCGCCCGTGCTGCCTTGGCACGCTTGCAGATCCTAGCCTCCCGCGTCTACCCAGAATCCCAGTGTGGATTTCGAGCCGGCAGGTCAACTGTAGACATGATCTTCTCACTACGTCAGCTGCAGGAGAAGTGTCGCGAGCAGCGGATGCCCCTCTACATTGCCTTCATAGACCTGACGAAGGCGTTTGACATGGTTAGTCGGAGTGGACTCTTCAGACTCCTGCAGAAGATCGGCTGCCCCCCACGTCTGCTTGCTGTCATTATGTCGTTCCACGAGAACATGCACAGCACAGTGTGCTTCAGTGGCGCAACATCTGAAGCATTCCCAGTCGTTAGCGGAGTCAAACAAGGCTGTGTCCTTGCACCGACGCTCTTTGCCATCTTCTTCTCCATGCTTCTCCAGTACGCATTCAAGGACTGCAGCCAGGGAGTGTACATCCATACCAGGGCTGACGGCAAGCTGTTCAACATCGCCCGTCTCCGTGCTAAGACTAAAGTCACAGAGGTACTCATCCGTGAATTGCTCTTTGCCGACGATGCAGCCTTGACATCACACACGGAAGATGGACTTCAGCAGTTGGTATGCTGCCTCTCCCATGCATGTAAGGAATTTGGACTGACCATCAGTTTGAAGAAAACAAATGTCATGGCACAGGACACAGACTCCCCTCCCTCTGTCTCCATCGATGGGTACAATTTGGAAGTTGTCGAGAACTTCACATACCTCGGGTCTAACATCTCCAGCTCACTCTCCATTGATTCTGAGGTGGGCGGCAGGATTGCCAAGGCAGCAGCAGTGATGGCCAGACTTAACCAGAGGGTCTGGAACAACCCCAACCTCACAGAGAAGACCAAACTGCGTGTCTACCAAGCGTGCGTGCTCAGCTCACTTCTCTACAGCAGTGAAACATGGACCACCTATGCAAGACACGAGAGGAAACTCAACAGCTTCCACCTGAGATGTCTGCGGCGCATTCTGCACATCCAGTGGCAGGACAAAGTACCCAACACAGAGGTTCTAGAACTCGCCAACATGAACAGCATGTTCTCCATACTCAGCGAGAGGCGCCTTCGCTGGCTCGGCCATGTCAAGAGAATGGACCCAGGTCGCATTCCCAAGGACCTGTTATATGGGGAGTTAGCAGAAGGTGCACGACCAACTGGACGACCACATCTGCGCTATAAAGATGTTTGCAAGAAGGATATGAAGACAGCAAACATCAACGTCAACGACTGGGAGAGCTGTGCAAACAACCGTTCCAGCTGGCGTCTAGCTGTCAGGCAGGGAGTTCAAAACGCAGAGGAAAAGAGAAGAATAAAGCAAGCTGAAAAGAGAGCTAAAAAGAAGGATAAGCAAAAGCGTACTTTGGAGCTATGCCATCGTCTCTCGTAGACGGACGGATGCCAAGATTATATGTATGACTGATAGCTAAATTGTAAGTAATGATACAAGCCCCCTTGAGCGGGTTTTTTGTCGTTTTTGTCAAGGGAGTAAAGAGAAATAACTTCTGAGAAACGCCATCTGCGTCTGGTCAAATTTTGTCATCAAAGATTAATTCCCATGTCTGAGATGTAGGGTACTATTTTTTTCTTCTAGCTCACAAAGTGCTCGTTTTTGTTGTTGCAGGTACAGCTTTTGTAGGCTAACAAAGCGTCTCATGGCATGATGCGAATTTTCACATAAGGATATATTTTTCACATGTGAAAATATAGGAATGAAAAATTATGAAAATTATTTCGCCAGTAAGTCTTTATATTTCACACTAAAGTACATAATACAAGTTTATATTCGGGTGTGTTCTCATTTGCCGATGCAAAAGTTATAATACGCGCCCTTTCAGCAGTATACTAGTCCACAACGAGATAATTTTCCTCGGCTGTGTTATCGTCAACAACCTTGTCTGCCTCGGGCACAATGCCATTGATATAATGACAAATAAGACACTTCCAGTCATAAAGAGTGTCAGGAATTTAACCTAAGACGTTACTGTGATGAAAACGTGTGTTAATGTGTTTTCATAGTAGCTATTTTCCTAATCTCACCTGAAAAGTCGTGCGAACGATTATACATAAATACAGCGACAATTCCTTTCTTCTGATAAATGTGTTAGCTCAACGATGAGATTTTGCCTTTAAAAAGAGCGCCGCTGCTTCTGATTTCTCAAGAGGAATGGAATGAATTAACTGGAATGAAGTGTCTATTATGGTAAGTGATATACATAACACCCACAAACATTTTTATCTTCGTACATCAATCAGTGCATGACGAAGATAAAATTTGTAAATTAAAAAAGAAGCAAGTTTGCTACCATCATGATTTGACTCACAGTATGCATCGATTTCTATCAGCTTGTAGTGACGGCGTGTAAGAACATTTGTCAACATTTTGGACATTTTGACGTCAAAGACTGTAAACAAGCACAGTGCTGTTGTTTATCTTCCAAGACTAGTTGGACGTCAACTAGTTCTACTCCCTTGGATAAGCACGCTTGTCGAATTAGCTAAGTTCGTTATCTTAAGACCTGTTTAAAACAATATATCGGGCCCCGCGCGTTAATATATATATATATATATATATATATATATATATATATATATATATATATATATAGAGAGAGAGAGAGAGAGAGAGAGAGAGAGAGAGAGAGAGAGAGAGAGAGGGAGAGAGAGAGAGAGAGAGTAATTTTAAAGCGGCGGAAGAGAATTGTAAGTTCAATATCACATGAAACGTGTTTAAAAGTTTTTTAAAAAATCCAAATGGCGTCCTCACAGGGGGCCCCGCGCGTAAATCCAAGGGCCCCTCCAAAATAATAAAAATCTTGTCCCACGTTTGCTTAAGGCCGTTATTGAATGTATTTGTCAAGTAGTTAATTAGGTCGCTGGCCATAGTAATGTAAGCAACAATGGATTGTAGTTATCTCTTTTAATCTGGCATAAATACGTAGGACCCCTAATTAATAGGTCCTTGTCCGTCTCAGGAACTAGCATGTAATACTTTGGCGGAAGCGGTACGGATTCCAAAATGAATTGATTGAAATTTCGCATAAATGTTGTATTTGTGTTTGACAATTCTGGAATCTGCTGATAAGGAGATATTAGCTTGTGTGTGAGTAGCAGTGACTGGTTGTACTGTACCACGTACAGTTTGTTCACTACTAAGTGCAACTATGTATCTTGATAACAAGTGAAAAAGTATAAGTTATGAATCCGTGGACAATGAAATGAAGACCAGTCCAGTTGCTGCGGATACGGTGCTAAAACTTGTAGAACGTACTGTATATTCTATCAGTATGTCTGTTAATTTTGAAATCGAATTTGATGTGGCAACGTGGGCTGCAGGATGCTATCGAAGCACGGACTATAATGGAATTTACTGACACAGAGACTCAGGATTATAAAGACAACCCTGGCTTTGAGCTCGTGGTACATACAGAAACAAAGCAAACACCGACCTGAAAGAATTAAAAAGAATTAGAGTTAAGGTAGACGAAGCTTTAATTAGAATGGAAATTCAAAAGCTGGTCATAGAAGAGTGAAATTAAGAATGGAGCATGGATTAAACGAAGCGTTTGGAAAATGAACGGAAGAGCATAAAACATAAAGAACCACCACTGAGAAAACATCACCTTCGCTTGCATTCAGAGTCAACAATTGAAACATATCATCATGAAAGAGAAGAATGTCTTGACAAATTTACCTGAGTTTGAAGCAGAAGAAAGCCAGTTGAATAGTCTGACAATGAAAAGATATTACAACTGAGGTCTCTTTTGACGGGTGAAGCAAGATGAGTTGCAATGCAAGCTTGTGGTGATTACGTGGAATTCAGAAAGGGCTGATTGATCACTTAGGAAAACAACCTCACGAACATGTTGCTATTTTGGTGAGCGTGAAAAAGGAAATTACTGAGACTTATGGAGGCTTAATGATCAGGATTGACCAGGCGCTTCTTAGATTATTAAGACACAGATATTCGTGTTCGAGAGGAATGTTTCCAGAAATCCGAATCAAATGTGCTTTGTTTTCCAGGCACATTGGATTAGGATGAACAGGGTTCTGGTTCAGTTGTTGAGACTGCAGAGGATTATATGCCCATTATGAGCAACAAGTCCAGAAGAATAATTTTCATAAAAATGGAAATGCATATACTTACAACAGAGGAACGTTCAGAGTGTTATATTTGCAATGATTGGAGACATAATGCTAAACCGTTTTTATCTGATACTGGGGAACGTTGTGGTAATCCTGCAACTGGTTTTGTTAAGCAAACAATAGCTAAAATGTTGATTTTAGAAGCAGGTACTGTAAATGAGCGTGAGTTTATGTTCTTGTCGGATACCTGCTCTGACACGCTATTAATAAGAGAGGATCTTGTTTACAGCCAGTCATTCACAGAAGACTTGGTCGTAGTAAATGTGGAATCTCCGCACTACAAGTAACCAACTCTCAAGCCAGTATAATTAGTAGGAATGAGATATTTACTGTTACCAGGTGGATCTCAAAATATCAATGGTAATAAGAGAACGGAGAATACTGGCAGTATCGAGAATGAAAACGATAAAAGAAGTTGTCAACAATGGCATCGATGAGACAAGATGTCAACTCTAATGATATTTATGTTGACAAACCAAGGTGATGACCATCGAGATTACAGTAAAATGATATTTATCAGCGAACTAATAGAAATGGGGCTTTGTGTGTGTGTGTGTGTGTGTGTGATTGGGATTTTTAACGTAGAGTTAACAATTGTTCAGTCTTATCGGTACGATGTCTGCAGTGTGGCAGTTTATAGTGATGTCTCGCACTGGTGCATCGTGCCGCATACATATAGCATGATGTCCCACCCAGTCGCATTGTCATGAGACCAAACCGACGAGTCCAAACAGTAGCCTATCAATACTGAACGCAATGCGAGGCAGCCGTTTGTACCATTTTTATAAGTCTTTGATGTGACTCGGCTAGCGTTCGTACCCATGACTACTAGCATCCGAGGCGGATACTCTAACCACTAGACGTACGGAGCGGTCCAAAAAGCTTTTAATGCTGGTGAGAAGGTCGATGATGAATCAGATGGTTTCTTCTTGGGGCATTATGTTTTGACGAGGGAATTGCAATCTGCTAATGGTTCACACTGAGAGGAGCAAATCGTCTTACCACAGGACTGCAAAAAAAGCGATGGAGCTGGTACGTGATCAATCACTTGCTGAGCAGGTGGGTACCGACGAAAGAGGATTTTCCGATCATTCTTTACGGCCTGGGATAATTGTGGAGGATGAAGAACATTGTACAATTGTGTCATGAATATCAGAATACAGCAAGGCGGTGTCCACTCTAGAAGAGCGCCAATGGTTTGCACATCATTGAAATCAGACCTTTGAATGGATATTGCGATGCTCTTATTCAGGAAGAAATCTGGACACGGTACATTTTGACGGTCGCTAAATACTCAATGAGATTAAAGGATATGAAGCAACAAGTGTGGCACGAATCATCGATGCAGTTGTTTAGCAGAGTTGGCGTACAAAGATCACGTTAACAAACATCGTTTGTACATTTCAGAAAGAGCCCTTTGACCTAATGGATGTTAGTGGAATTTCAAAAACACACTATCACCCGCGAAAGAATCGAAAGATAGAGCGCTGTTTCCAAATATTGAAGACAATGCTTCAGATGGTATGTACAAACTATTATAATGAATAGGATGATATTTTACAATATTTAATTGTTTGCATATCGCTGACTTCCACAAGAGGAAACTGGATTGCTTCTTTTGAAACCATTGACCGAATCTGGGGACGATGCCGATTGTGCTAGGCTTCTTTACGAGCGTAAAAAATTGGCTGATATGCGAACCCGCATCAACGCGAATCTATTGAATTAGCAAAAGAAAACCAAGACACTGAACGATCGTCATAGGACAAAATGGGAATTTTCCCCAAGAGATAAGACTTTATTGCATGTTTCGATGCATATGTGCCAGACAGGCGCCGTGCGGTAACTTTTCATGAAAATGAACTACACACATGATGTACTATCGTCTATATTGGTAGATGAGAAACACGACATGAACATTAATTTGAAAGGACATCAGATGAAAATTACATAGGTGTTAAGATTAACGAAGGAGCAACAAGAGGATATTTGAGACCTTCGCGATAAATTTCTGAATGTCCTAACAAGGCATGGTACAAGAAAGCTCATAAGAGTATCAAAAGAGACACCCATTTCGCAATGGCCACGTGGAATACGTTTCGCACGACGCAAAGTAGTGCAAGTAATTTTGGATTCAAAACCGGATAAATGACTCATTTATCTATCAAACAGTCCTTGTAATTCTCACTGAGTTGAAATTGAGAAGAAATATTTAACTATTCTGCTATTTGTAGATTACGCTGAGGAGTCCGGGGCAAAATATGCTTGTGACCATATACAGATATTACAGATTTATCTTCGGTCTGAAAACGGCGTCTGCGGGTTTTACAAGTCTCGTCGACTTACTGTTGTTAGGAATATGCCACGTCTCAGCATACTTTGAAGTCATCATTGTGTAAAGCAAACTTTGGTCAGGACATATTGAATATCTTACTCCGTGTTGCAGCTTTTACGTTCCGAATGGTTCACAGTTAAGCCGTCGAAGTGCGAGATTAACGAGGAGAAATCAAATGCCTTGCACATATCATTGGTGGAGACAAAATGAAGACAGAGGATGATAAAATCAAAGCAGACCTGGAAATTCCATTACCCACGAAAAAAGTGAATACGCTCATTTCCGGGAATGGTTAGATTCTACAGAAAGTTCCTAAAGAAACATCGTTGACCTAGCAGCACGGTTACCCTCCATGACGCAGAAGGGACGACCCAATTAAATCTGCATGGTCTGAATAGATTGTACAATCCTTTAAGATGCTGAACGATGCTTTTAGTAAGGCTCCATAGATATTAGCAGGAAATTCATAGCGTAAGCTGATTCTAGTGACATCGTAATTAGTACTGTTTTTAAGTCAGATATTGAATATATCGAAGAATTTGATGTGGCCTATCTTAGCCATAAATTTATACCGTTGGGGTAGAAGTATGCTACAGTCAGAAAAGAATACCTCTCGATCGTTTGTGCGCTTGACTATTTTCGATAATGCTTATTATGGTCAGCATCCCTACCCTTGAGTGACCACAATCCATTTAGTTTAACCAAATGTAACGGAAAAATCGGCGTCTCCCTAGATCGTATTTGGCACTTCAGCCGTATACAGTTCACTATAAAGCACATGAGCGGCTAACAATATGCGAATGCAAATTTACTATCGCACATGTAACTGTGTAACAGGACTGGCATGACATTATATGCTTTAGTTTACAATGTACTTCAAAACTGGTCAAAACTTTGAAATATTTATGGCTTCTTGGATTATTCCTACATTAATGTGTTCTACTTCTTTCACTTTTGTAATATGACATTTATGTAGCCTATCTGGATAGCACCTGGAGAATTTGGGAATCATTTACTTGAAAGAAATTCGTAGTCTAAGCTACATACTTTTGATTAAATGTATTTATGCACTTTCTTTAAATTAATCCCTATCGTTAGCCCCTTTTTAAAAGAATGAGAGTAGTTTCTGAAGTTTCATAAAATTTTGTCTATTGTTAAAATAGTCCAGATAAGCGATTCCATCTCATAACAGATGTGGACAAATAAGCTAATGTACTCCCCCACTTCTACTTTTCCACATTGGTTACATATACTATCATGTATGGTATTTTTTTGTGGGATTTAGATTTTTAACGTAACTTTAACAATTTTAGTCATTTTGGTACTGTGTCTGCAGTGTGGTAGTTAATAGTGATGTCTAGCACTGGAGCATCATGCCGCAGACATGTAGCATGATGTCCCACCCAGTCACATTATCCTGACATACTAAATGGATGGCCCCTAGCGTGATGTTCCACAGTCACATTATCCTGACACCAGGCTGACCAGTCCTAACACTATCATCTTAATGCTGAGCGTCAAGCGAGGCAACTGCTATTAACAGTATTTAAAGTCTTTGGTATGACTACGCGGAGGTTCGTCACGCATGTTTCTTGGAAATTTATTGAGCAAATTCTAAATAATCTTGGTATTTTCAAAACCCTAAATTTCACATCCATGACGCAGAAATAGCAATACTACATGATGAAAGAGTTGAGGTGGTAAATCAATTTGACTACGCACTTTGAGGTATCTTTTTGTATAACAAATGTATTGGTTTTTGTTTAGCAGATGTATTGCTTTTGCATAACAATTGTATTGCTTTTGTATAAAAGATGTATTGTTTTTTTTGTATAACAGAGTATTGCTTTTCTGTATAACAGGTATGTGTCTTTTTGTATAACAGATGTATCATTCTTTTTGCATAGGAAATGTATTGCTTTTTGGCTTGCTCAACGTTATGTTTCATAGCTTTAA